>JASCZI010241789.1:57526-92253 GCA_036250425.1 Stylosanthes scabra
TATTGTTTATACACATCTTGTTTTTATCTATAAAAGAAATACACATCTCTACATGGAGACTAGTTTTGTATCTGATTTTAATTTTTCCTTTACAAATGTAGAAGACTTAATGTTTGGTTAATATGTACCAGGGGAAAGATGAAAGAATGAAGTCCAATCCAGATTTATACTTTAACAGTGCTACCGTAAGTTGCCTGCTCATCCTCTAATTGTTTCTCTTAATGCTCAAGTCTCCATTTAATATGAGTTTGAAGTGCAAATTTTAGCCTTCTTTTATCCCGTACATTTTTATGTATATGCATCAGTTTATTAGTTCCCAACTTCCCCGAAAATTGAAAACAGAGTAATATTTCAATCTCAAAAATCATAATGGGTCATGCTAATATTTATTGCACATAAATATAAATTTTCCAGCTTGTCTAAATAGTTTTTTACAGGTTAATAGATATCTAGAGAACTACCATAGGGCTCTTAGTGGATTTGAAGCTGCTGCTCTAAAGGATCCTGGACTCAATGCTTCAGAGGAGGTTCAGAAGATTGTCAATTTACTTGACAAGGTGGATAATCTTTTGAGGGTAATGATATTGTCCTGTGGCTTTGTAGTAGTAACCTAAACCTACTAATTAGTTGATGGATTTTTCTTAGCTTAATGTTTGATCATAGAGGATCATCTCATCACTGATGTTGGTATTTCAAGAGATATTGAAGTCAATTTTAATGAGAGTTCTAATTATAGTGAAACATCATATGATAAAAGCAGCAGTTGATTTATATGAGAATTCTAATTATTATGCACAGGGAAATTTACGAGCTAAGCGAGTGGCTTCTTTGGCATCATCATTGGCTGCTGTTAATTGTAAGAGCCTTTCTTACCTATCGTTTGCCTTTAAAATTTTGTTATTTTTACTAATAACTGACTAGATTCATATCTACCTTCTACTGCAAGTGAACTCATCACAGAAGAGAGTTACCATAGACCTCCTGTCAGAGGGTCTAAATAGAAACGTAGCAGTGGATGGGAAGGTGCTTTTCTTTCTTAGGAGTGAGTGTGTTGCTCCACTGTAAGTCCTGAAAAGTATTTTTCACTGCGATCACTCACTTGCTATGATCATATGTAGTAATAACTTTCATTTGCGTTACTAGAAAATGTCACCTGTTTTTACTGTCTTGCATTAATTTATCGTAATGCATTGTTGCAATGTATAAGGAAATTTGGCTGAGATAATCCTATTCATGTCATTTTGCAGATACTATTTGCTTTGTGATTCGAATCAAACTTGTTTTGTTCTCACAGTTTATGGTTTACGAAATGATGTGGTAAGAACTTCTGCCAGAGTAATAAGTCATGCGCTAATAATATTTCGAGTAATATAAGAAATATTGCGATAATTTTCTTTGTTCCCATAATATTTCTTGTAATTTATAGAAAATAAATAGAAGAATATGGACCTTCATGCAATTAAATATGGCCATAAAATTAACGTGTACTTTGATTATTGACAACTATATACTGTTAGACACAATAAGGATAAAGGTAATGGTGAATAAAAGTTCAGTCTTGCTGATAATTTTGATATAGTACATAATGTGTACTTCACTCATCTTTCTTCTTCATTCAAGATGTGCACTCTTGTTTTGCTGGATAAAATTTGGTCAAGCTAGTTATTTTTCTTCTTATTTCAATTGAGCAACTATTATGGACTTAATTAATCTCTTACTATCCAGATTAAAGAGGGAGATCAGCTGACACTACTTGACCCTTTCTTCCATGATGTCGATGTGTCCTGGAAGGAGAAGGTAAGTTTTGGCTTACATATTCATGATTTGATGATTTGATAATTTCTGAATTTCTTTCTGATAGAACAGTGTTTCTGATCAAGAATTTTCCTTTTATTCTCATCCTTGTCTAAAAATAGCATTACCATTTCAAATCTATACGCTTGGATTTCTATGAACAAATGCTTGTAAATGGAAAAGCTCTGAATCCTCAACATGCTATCCGTACGTCAATATATGCACAACATAAACCTGAATAGACCAACGCTGCATAGAGATGATGACGTTTGAATTGCTTCTGCTGCTTTGGTGGGTGCTGGATTTTGTGTTCATTAAGTAAATAGATTAGTGGATACATGTATACAGATGAATTCTTGCCCAAGTCATGGGTTCATTTGAAAATAGAAAAAAAGGTTACCGAGGGGAAGAAGGTAGTTTGCATTTGATAGGTCATCAAGTTTTGTATTTGTTAAATGTCTCAGTTTTAATATTCTCTTGTATTTTGGTGCTTCAAGAGGTCATTGATTTCCTTGTTTACATGTATAAAACAATATAATCTTGTAGATGCTTTGTTTTATATTCCTGGTTTTGCAAAAGAGATGGGGAAAATGGATACAAGTTCATTGAAAAGCACATAATGATGCTGATGGTAAAAAACTAAAAATTGAACGCGATAGTCAGTACTCAATACTGTCATTTGACTCTGACAATAATAAACACCGTCTGTATAAATTGAACAAATTGTCTTGTTATTTTACAGCCAACTGGGTTCAGTTTTAGACTATACTAAAAGAAAATGATTTTTTGCAACTTGTTACAAGTCGCCATCCTGATCTAATATTTAATGATTCATTGTTTTTTCAACTCTAACCGCTTCCCACCCCTCTATCAAGTATGCCATTTTCTGACCCTTTGTTTCTTGTGTGTGTTATAATTCCTGCAATTACTCACTTGGAGCCTCTTAACCTATTTTCTTCTATTTTATCACCGCACACAACTAAATAAAACACCGCATATTCATAAGTGTTAAGCACATCCCCACCACCTCTTGGTCTACGTAAGTGAGTTGGTGCTTGGTTGAGTTTGGTCACAAAATAACTGCATCTTCTTGAATCTTACTGTACGGAATGTACCTTATAAGGTTTGGAACTCTCGATGTAACTGGACGTGCCAAGACAGAAGATTGGTGGTTTATGTGAAAGGTGGTTGTGTACTAGCAGAGCTTCGCCAAATAAGGATTTGGGAATTCTCCTAATGCAACTAATGGAGTAGGGTTTAGAAGACGTACTTGAGGGGGAAAGCTGATCTCCTCTTTATATATCCGTTGTGATCCCTATTATTTAGGGAATAAATCTTTACAAGATCGATTCAGATATGATCTTATCTTGTGTAGATTTGGTAGATAAGATTACGGGGCTGTTTCTAGATCCGAAAGGGATTAGACTGTTATGAAGGAGTTTTGATAAGGTTAACGTGGATTTGGGCTGTCCAGGTCCAATATCCAGAACAAATGCCCCGAACTCGAGAGGACGGAATGTCTGTGCATCTCGAGTTGATTGCTTGCCCCGAGCTAGAATTCATTTGTTATGCCGTAAGGGCTCGTAGGTTATTCTAGATTTTCTTTTGGAATGCAAGCCGACTTACGAGGTTAGTTGTTTACGTGAGGCTGGGGCCTTCCGTTTGGGATGGCTCTCGAGTCCCATTGACGTCATAAACCCCAGTGCCATCATTGATTTCGGTGTTGTTCATCATCGTGTACACCACCTCCTCGTGATCTGTCATCAAGAGCTTGTTACGTTGAGGTCGTCCCCACATACAGCGCCAATGTACGGAATGTACCTTCTAAGGTTTGAGACTCCTGATGTAACCGGACGTGCCAAGACAGAAGGCTGGTGGTTTATGTGAAAGGTGGTTGTGTATTAGCAGAGTTTCGCCAAATAAGGATTTGAAAATTCTCCTAATGCAACTAATGGGATAGGGTTTAGAAAACGTACTTGAGGGGAGAGCTGATCTCCCCTTTATATACCGGTTGTGATCCTTATTATTTAGGGAATAAATATTTACAAGATCGATTCAGATATAATTTTATCTTGTGTAGATTTGGTAGATAAGATTATGGGTCGTTTCTAGATCCGGAAGGGATTAGGCCGTTATGAAAGAGTTTTGATAAGGTTATCCGGAACACTTACGTTATTTCTTTGTTGCCATTTTCCCTTCATTATAACCGTGTCACGTCTTCTAATATGGCATTATCGAAAAATTCATATATACACGTATGTAATGTGCATGCAGTATACTATTAGTGTATGTATCCGTGCGATGCACAAAAAATGTATATTTTTTGTATATTTTGAAAATTAAATATTTTTTTTATGTGTGCTCGTAACACAATTTCATTTTTATAAACATTATATCGACGGTATATTAATATTTTTTTATTAATTGTATTAAAATTATCTTCATATAAAAGAATTTTCTATGTTAAAAATATAATAACATCATTATTATCTTTTCAATCGAATCATGTAATTGATTCTTTCTTTTAAATAAATGTATATAGAAAGTGATTAAAAAATTTTTAAGGGGTATCGATAATACTTTGTTAATGAATAGAAATATCACTCATATACACTAATAAAGACCCATTACTTTTCTTGTGGTCTTTTATTAGAAATACTATAAAATGATTTATTAATTTAAAGAAATTAATCATATATAAAATTAATCATATATGATATTAATAATATAGTTTCTAAAATAACATTTAAAAGAAATACACATGAAAACTAATATCAGAATGGATCACGTTAGCATATCTGGCTATTATGTGTTGTAATTATTAATTAATTATAATTGATTTGATGTAATCGTTATATAATATTAATCATATGTGCGATTAATTATCTCTAAAAGAAAATTTAATAAGTGCTTATATGTATTTTAATTAATATAATTAATATAAATTGCTTTTCTAAAATTTCACAAAATACTAATGTAATAAATGCTTATTTGCAAAAATTTATGGTTTTCTCTATGTACTCATTCGATGCACACAAAAAAAAAAAAAAAACTTATCTTTTTGTATATTTTGAAAATTGAATAATTTTTAGTACATATAATAAATGTACAGTCGATATAATTCACATAATGCTTATATTATTTTGAAAACAATTATGATATAATTAATAAAAAATATTAAATTTACACTCGATATAATTCGCATGATGTTTATAAATATATCAAAATTATCAAAATTCTCATAATTAAGTTATTATCAAAATTATGTGAATTATATTGACTATATATTAATGTTCTCGTAATGTGAATTATATCGACTGCATATTTAATATTCTAGTTATGCCACCAAAATTAACTATCTCAGAATTATTATTAAAAAAATATATGGAAGTAAAAAAGTTTACCATATTAAAAATATAATTGTTTCATTATCATCTTTTCAATTAAATTTTGTGATTGATTATTCTTAAATATATTTATAGAAGAAAGTGATTCAAAAATTGGTAAGCGACAAATCTTTGTTATTGAACATAACATTACCCATATATATATAAAAGAAAACCAATTATTATTCTAATGGTAATTAAATAAGAACCTTTTTAGAAGTATTATAAAATTGATAATTTACACATTTAAAAACATCAACCATATATATATCATTTTTATTTTGTGTGCAAGAACTTATCTTCTCCACTATTATACTTATTAATCCATGTTAAACATGATAGTTTTAAAAGTTTTTGGTTAACTTCTAGTAATCCGTTATGAATTTAATTTTCATATATCGTCGATATAAAAAAGTTTTATACATATATTCAATTATGTATTATCATATTATCAAAAATAATTAATTTTCAAATTCACTACTTATAAAGTCATATAAATACACGAATCTGATTGGATGACTGTATAAAATTCTCTATATTATCAATGAATCAAAATTAAACTCTTTATTAATACAATACAACAAATAGCGGCAGCTTATTATTGATAGTTGAATAAACCGCTGCTAAATGAATAATGTTGACAACATTTACAGCGGTTTACCGTATTTGGCGGTAATTTCAAAGAAACCGTCGCGAAATAGATAGTTTAACGGCAGTTGATGCGAGAGTCGCTGCGAAACGGATGAATGGCAGGAATACAATGACAATTGATGCAGGAACCGCCACGAAATAGATAAATGACAGGAATATAGCAGCAGTTGAGGTCAGAACCGCCGCAAAATGTATTTTTGTTTATTTAACATTTTTAACTTAGATTCTAATTTATTAAAAATTATAATAAAAAATTTAAATAATAAAAATAATATTTCACGTCACTCAAATCTAATTAATTAAAAAGTGATCTTCAATTTTTATGGTTAACAAAATATTTTTATAAATAATAGATAAAATATAAACTATACTTTAATAAGTCATCTTAATAAAAAATATCCATAATTTAATTTAAATGATTCAAAATAGCGCACAACTTGCATATTATACAAACTTTTATATATATAATTAGTAGCATTATATGTATTGAATTTTGAGTTGGTTTGGTGGAGTTGAAAGCATGCTGAAGAAGCTTGGAATACCACTCTGTCTCAGGTTCGAATCTCTCCCAAGGAACTTTCAGAACTAATTACTAAAAAAGGGAGCTTCCTAGTGTGGTGGTGCAACATCACCATGGAAGAGCGTGGTTCACAAGTCTGAACCGTTAATTTGTAATCGGTTTGATGAAAATCAGCTTGTTTTCAACCGATGCCATTTAACGGTGGTTCATAACTCGCTGCAAAATACATCGCCACCTTATTTTGTTTTTCGCAACCGTTGTCCCAGCGATTATGATATTTTTCACATTTATTTTTTTACTAATCTATTTAGTCAGTATATATTTTATTATTTTACATTATATTTGTATAAATATTTTTTTTATAATGACTAAAAACATGTGAATTTGTATTACATTTTCGTATATGATTAATACAAATTCACATGCTACAATACAATTGTTTAATTATAATTTATAAATAAAATTACTAAAATAGAGATATTATAAATTAAAAGACAAATACCCATGTTATTATTTCCTTAAATGGATAAATATAAGAAAATTAATTAATTTTTTTTCTTCAAGCCTTATTTATTATTAAGAATCTTCATCTCATCATGATTCAATTCTTATTATTATATGTGGATTAGATCCACTTCTAATTCATTCTTTATTTAGATAAAAATTTATAATTAATTATATTTCTATTTTCCATAAATAGATACTAATTTTTCTTTCAAATGCGATGGAAGTAAAATCCCGATTCAAATACACGAGGGAAATCATCCAAAAAGTTATTAATGTTTTTACCAACATTATCAAATAATATTTCATAAATAATCTCATCCAAACTTTTAAGTTGCACACAATACATGGGTAATTTTAGTCATTAATAAATTATACATACATATTCATAATATATAGATCGATTTCATTAGTGAAAAGACTAAAATATATATAAACTGTTCTTTTTAATATATAATTAATTTCAAAAACTAAAATTCTACTTAACCAATATTCAATCAACCAACACCTCAACTTATATATTATATAATTCAATTTTTAACGATGTAACTAATTAATTTTGAATATTGTAATTAATTTTTCTTAATTACTTTATGTTCATTTTTCAATTTCTTAGTCAACTAACATCAAATCCCAAAATAATAACTAATTGATGTCATTTATTTATATTGATTTTGTGTTTCAATTTCTAGCTTCTTCCGAGTTTTAACTTTTGTTTTTTACTATTTGAATCAAAATCCCATAGTATTGTATAGCATTGTTTCAACTTCAATTCTTTTTTTTTCCTTCATTTATACATAATTGTCCATAGATATTCATTTTAAAATCATTTTGAAAATTAAACATGCATTATAATAATGTACCATATCATCGATTTTGCATCTAATCGTCATATTATTACATTATATCTTAATTATTTCTCTTTATAATTTCTCATAAAAAGACAAACCAAAATTTAATTAATTATACTTTTTTTATTATTATTCTATATCCATGAATTATGATTGACTCGTTTAAATAAGATATACATTAGGTAAGAATTCAAAAACTTGAATAAAAATACGTCACAAAGTTTAAGGTTCATTTCTTTCCATTCAAACATTTATGTAAAAAAATTGATTCTTATTATATATCGGTTAAACTTAAATCCCTTAATTGATTATTTTTTTTTATAATTAAAATATTTGATCGATTATATTTTCAGCTTTTTAATTTTATTTCATGATTGATTATTTCTTTAAATAAATGTCTAAGGTTTAAGATTTAGGGTCTATGTCTTATCAAAAAAAATTTCACTCAATTTTATATTTCAATCTTTACATCTATAATTAATTGATTCTCGTTATAATTAGATTATATTTTCTAATTGATTCATATTATAAACACCATTTCTAATTTATTACATTTCAATTTTCAATTATATCATACAATTGACTAAACGAACCAATTCTAATAAGAAATAAATTGGCTTCTATTTTTTTTTATGATCCATTAAAATAAATGGTATAAATTAGCATAATTATTTTCGGAAAATAATTAATAATCATTATTAAAAACCAAATGAACCAACAGTAGATTATCTACTTTCCAGAAATTTACACAAGTAATAATTAGTTTGGTAGCTTAATAACGGCAATTAAGATTGATAAAAATTGTGTGCATGTTGTGCTTTTTAAACCTAGTTTTTTAATTACGGAAATTCCAATTCTTTTCTATTTAAGATTGATCCTCTAATATCTCTTCAACGGGACTCTTAATTATACTCTTTAAATAAATATTGACAAAAATTAAGATTCTCATTTGTTCTATATGAAACAATATTGGCAATCAAATATACAATATTTTATTTTAAAGAATTGAAATAATTGATTATTATTATTTGTTAAAGTCAGGTCACTTAACGATTGTCCAAAGAACTTAAAACGGGATGTCGAGCCTCAATAATCAAAGTAAGAAATGTGTCTTCGGTGGACAAGCTCTCCGACATAACCGAAAGCTATGACAGAGAAGGAGGTTGATGTGAGTGAGAATGGCCCTAGAAGCCCATAATTAGGATTATGGGATTCTAGGTCAAATATGGGAGGTAGGGTGAGAGAATGCGTACCTTGAGGGGGTGTTGCTCCTTACTTATATAGTGTTAGGTGGTGAAGATCCGTATGGGATCTGTTGTGATCATATCATATCTTGCCATATATGACTTGATTCCTACCTCTATGGGCCTTATTGCTTATGGCCTTTATTAAAGTGGATTGGACCTTGGGGGCCGGTCCGTAACATTACCCCCACTCGGGAGTGTGGGCGTTGTCCATTCTTCCGAGTAGCTTTTTTGCTTTTTATTCAAAGCTTCCGAGTACTTTGCTTGTTTCTCTTCATGATCTTCTGGAAGGTATTAACATTCTTTTAAGAAGATGTTAGTGCATTTTTTTCCGGGAAGTTTTAATGACTCTTTCTCAAAGGGCGCTTTTTCTCGAGAGCGTTAATGGCTTTCCTTTCGAGCAGCTTTATCGACCTCTTCTCGGAAGGTGCCCCTTTCTTCTATAAAGGCGCGCATAGCCTTCTTTACAGGTAGTTGTACGTAACCTTCTTCGAAAGTTAATGTATTTTTATTCCAGGGGTGAAGTGTTACGTGTCGTTGTTTGACTCGCTCGCTTTTAAGGAGACGTTTCCATTTTCCTTTTGCTGAGGTGTCATAGTAATGATGGCACTTATTTGCCCCATGAACCTCGAGAAACTTAGCTAACAAGTTCTCTTGTGGTTCATTTCTTTTTTTTTTTTCTCTATCTCTCTCCTCTTGTGAGGGAGTTTTTCTTTCTTCTTCTCGCGCATCTCTTGTTGGTCTCAGAGAATTTTCTTCGTCATCTCCTGTCAGTGTTTCCAATTCTCATTCTTTTTACTTCTTTTCTAAGTTCTTCTTTTCCTAGCTTTTTGTACTCATCATTCCTGATTTCGGGTACTTTGATTCCTTTTTCTCTAATTTTGGAGATTAATTCCATCTCAGTCATTCTTTCTGTTGTGATAGGCTTTGTAGGATCCTTTTCTAAGTGCTTCGTCCACTTGGTAGGGTTCTCCCCAATTTCCCCCTAGCTTTCCTTCGGTTGCATTTTTTCCTCCTATGTCAGCTCATCGCAGCACCAAGTTGCCTTCTTCTAAGTCTCTTTTCTTGATATTTTTGTTGTATATTGCGATTAGAAGCTTTTTTACTGCTTGCTGCTTTATCCTTGCTTCTTCTCTGATCTCGGAGACCGGATCTGCCTCTGTTTCCTTGTTGCTTTGGTTACCTTCCGGGTACCCGGGTGGTTTGTTTCGCGATTTTTAAGGCAATCATGGCTTCCGTCCCATAAGTTAGTCGGAAAGGTGTTGACCCTGTTGATGATTACTCCGAGGTTCCATAAGCCCATAGGACGCTTCTGAGTTCTTATGCCCGGCACCCTTTCTTTTTGTCGAGTCTTTTCTTCAATCCGTTTAGGATTATCTTGTTCATGGCCTCGACTTGACCGTTTGCTTGCGGGTGCTCCACAGATGAGAATTGTTGTTGGATTTGAAACCCTTCAAGGAACTCCCTGAACTTTTTGTCTGTGCATTGCGTCCCATTGTAGGATGTTATAATCCTTGGGATTCTGAACCTGGTGATAATGTTGTTCCACATGAACTTCCTGCATTGGCTTGCGGTGATTAATGCTAGAGCTTCGGCTTCCACCCACTTTGTGAAGTAGACGACTGTTACGATCAGATACTTTACTTGGCCTGGGGCTTTCGGGAAAGGCCCTAGAAGGTCAATTCCCCATTTGTCGAATGGCTAGGGAGCTACTATTGCTGATAACTCTGTCGCGGGCACTTTCTGTAACTTCGAGTGCTCTTGGCATCTTTGGCATTTTCCGACATATTCCTTGGCGTCCACTTTCATGGTAGGCCAGTATATGCCTGCTAACAGTATCTTTCGCATGAGGGCTTTGGTTCCTTGGTGCTGCACGCAGGCTCCTTCGTGCGCTTCTGAGAGGATCGTTGGAACTCTTTCTTCCTCTACACACTTTAGAAGCGGGTGGAAATTTCTCTTTTGTACAATTCTCCGGCTACCAGGGTGTAATTTGCTGCTTCTCTTCTCAGCTTGTTCGCCTCGCCCTTGTCTTCGGGGAGAGCTCCTTGCGTGAGGAATTTTATAATGGGATTTCTCCAACTCCCTTTTTCCGTCACGGTCATCACATTTTGCACTTCTTCCGTTGATGACACTTCTTTAGTTTCTTTAATAAGAGTACGGTTTCCTCCGCCTAGTTTGGTGCTTGCTAACTTTGATAGAGTACCTGCCCGGTCGTTCTCCTTTCGGGGATGTGCTTTATTTATACCTTTTGAAAAAGGCTCAGCAGACCCTTTGCTTTTTCTAGGTATTTTGCCATTTGGGGGTTTTTGGTTTGATAATTCATATTGACTTGGGAGGTGACAATTTGGAAGTCAGATCTGATTTCCAACTCTGTGATTCCAATTTCTTGTGCTAACTTTAACCCTGCTATGAGTGCCTCATATTTTGCTTGGTTGTTGCTAGGATGGTTCTCCGAGTCCTTCGACCGGTGCTCCTCTTCCACTACCCTTTACATTTGACGAACCATCCACATGTAAGATCCATGGGATGTTGTTGTCAACCTGATGTTTTGGGGTGAGTTCCCTATGAAGTTTGCCAACACTTGTCCTTTAAATGTTGTTCTTCCTTCATAAGTTATGTGGTATTCCGATAGCTCGACGGACCAGGCCAGCATTCTTCCAGCGAGGTCTGGTTTTTGCAGGATCTGCTTCAGCGGTTGGTCCATCCTTACCACAATCGGGTGGGCTTGAAAATATTGTCGGAGCCTTCTGGTGGCCACGGTGAGAGCGAAGGCCAGCTTTTATAGCTTTTGGTACTTCAGCTCCGCTCCTTGGAGGGTTTTGCTTATAAAGTACATTGGTTCTTGCAAATTTCCTTTTTCTTGAACCAATGCTCCGTACACTGCTTCTTCGGTGGCGGCTGAGTAGATCACCAAGGGTTTCCCTTCTTCCGGCTTGACCAGTATTGGTGGTGCTGCTAGGTAATCTTTAAAGCTTTGAAAAGCTTTTTCACATTCATCCGTCCGCTTGAACTCTACTTCTTTCTTCATGAGTTTGAATAGTGGGGCTGCCTTTATTGCTGATGCGGAGAGGAATCTTGAGAGTGCTGCTATCCTTCCGGTCAAACTTTGCACTTCTCTTAGTGATTCTAGCTTCTTCATTGAGATGATGGCCTGACACTTTTCCAGGTTTGCCTCGATTCCTCGGCTTGTTAATATGAAGCCGATGAATTTTCCGGCTTCAACCGCGAAAGCATACTTTGCTAAGTTGAGCCGCATTTGGTGCTCTTGGAGTTTGCTGAAGACTTTCTCTAAGTTTGGGATGAGATCCTCCTCGGTCTTTGTTTTGATCAGCATGTCATCCACATAGACTTCCAATATGCCCCCTATTAATTCTTTGAATATCTTGTCCATTAGTCTTTGATAGGTGGAGCCGGCGTTCTTCAGCCCGAATGGTATCACTTTGCAATAAAAGTTTCCAACGGGGGTGATGAAAGTTGTATTCTCTGCATCTCCGGGATACATCGGAAATTGGTTGTATCCGGGCTAAGCGTCCATGAGGGATAAGAACTTGTATCCTAAGGCTCTGTCTACGAGACCATCAATGCTTGGTAGCGGATATGGATCTTTCGGACATGATTTATTCAGGCTGGTGTAATCCACGCAGATTCTCCACTTTTCATTGCTCTTGGGGACCATCACCACGTTACTAAGCCATGTGGGGTATTTTACTTCCCCAATGAATCTTGCTTCCAATAGGTTCTGTACCTGCTTTTTTACTTCCGCTGCTTTTTCTGGGCTCATGCGCCGCAGTCTTTGGGCTACCGGCTTGCTTCCGGGCAACACAGATAATTTATGGTTGGAAAAATTTGGGTCAATTCCTAGCATGTCAGCTGTTTTCCATGCGAATAAGTCCACGTTCCTTCTTAGGAAGTGGGTTAGTCCTGCTTTTACTTCATCTAATAGGTTCTTTGCTATCATTGTAACTTGGTCGGCTTCTAGTGTGATCTACACCTTGTCAGTTCTCCTTCCGGCTGTGGTCTTTCCGAAATTTTTCTTCTGGGTGGCTCAAGGTCTACGAGATGGATCTTAGAAGCTATGTCCGGTTTTGTGGATTTGGGGAGTTGCTCTTTGGAGTTATGCAGTGTGGCACCATGGCACCTTTCTGCCTACGAAATGTCCCCTTTGAGTACTCCCACTTCACCACTGTTGGTGATGAACTTGATGGTGATAATTGATGTGGCAACGATGGCACCTATTTGGTTCGAGGTAGGTCTTCCAACTATCGCGTTGTACGCAGAGTTGTGGTTCACCGCTAGCCAGTGAACCTTTACATTCCTCGTATCCGGAGGGTTCCCTATGGTGAGCCATAAGGTAACAAATCCGTCTGGTGTAACCCTTTCTCCAGAGAATCCGACTAAGTCGTCGGAGTGAGCTTCCAAATCTTTTTCAGTGAGTACAAGTGCATCGAAGCACCTTCGGAACAAGATGTCCGTTGGGCTTCCTTGATCTACAAATACTCTTCTAATCTTGGTATTGATGGTAGATATGGAAATTACTAGCGGCTGGTTCATGCTACTGGTAGTTTGCTTGACCTCTTCTGAGAAGAAGACTGCCGCTGGGGTGGTTTTCCTTCTAGAGTTCTTGGCATTACCTCCACTGCCAAACATGAGTGTCGGCTTCTTTTTGCTGTTTTCTTGGAAGGGGGATTTCCCTCTTCCGAGATTCTTCCTGAGATCATTGTGATTTCGCTGTGTGTATCACAATTTTTGGGTACATCTCTCCTCTTGTCAGCCTTATTCTCCGAGCTGTTCATCTGTTGTCTCACTCTTCTATCATCATCTCTTTCCTTGTACCTGCTGGTGTATTTCAAGGAGTTTTCTATTCTTCAATCCTTGCTCGACAAACCCGAGAAGGTCGCTATATTCTTCTGTGTCATGCCCGTTTTGTTTGTAGTATTTGTAATACAAGTTTCTATCCCTTCTATGCACATTTTTTTTTATGGTTCCTGGAGCTAGGATTCTTTCGACTTGCGATACCTAGCGTAGAAACTGGGCTAGAGATATGTTGAGGGGGGTTGTAGTACGACCTGTTGGGTCTTTGCTCCTTTCGTCCTTTTCCTTCCCGGAATTGATCCCTCCGGGCACTGTCTTTCTTGTTCCGATCAGTTTTCACGGCTGTCTGGCCCTCTTCTTGTTGCATATAGTCGTGGGAGCATTCTTGGGTCTCTTCCATAGATTTTGGGGGTCTTTTTGTTAGACTCTTTACGAATGCTGTGTCTTCTCTTAGGTTTTTTACCAAAGAGCTAAGTACTGCTTATGATTGTAAGCTTTCGATCTGTGTGCACTCGATGTTGAAATGGTCTAGGTATCTCCGGAGAGTTTCCTTCGGCTTCCTGCACGATTAGATATGGGTTGAAACAGGTGTTTTGGCAGTCTCTTTGGTGGTAAAGTTTTGCGTGTAAGTGCTTCGGGCGCACTTTCTCCATTAGCCAGTGGTCAAAGTACTAAATCGAATTTGGTGTACTTGGAGGTACACTTTCGATTTTTAGTTGGCAAGGACTTTTTCCAAGCATTGTGAATGCTTTTCTAGTACATCCAATTTTTCGAAGTTGTACAATTGGTGCTCCTTTTTTGGGATAACTTAATTGGTTATCACTTTAGAAAAAAAGTATGTTTCTCTTCCTTCGCGCTAATAGGTGCTTGAGGGTTATGCCATATTTGGAAGAGAGAGAACTAGTTGTGAGGACTAGCATGATAATGCTCATGACAACTTGCTTCTCAATCTTATCAACATGCTTTGTAACAGAGGATAAAGATTGACTCCGTGCGTCATTAGTCTTTCCTCCCAGGGATTATAAATGCATGTTTTTCTACTAAGGATGAAGATTGACTTCATTGTGTAATCATTCCCTCTTGTGGGGGATCACCTCGGAGGGTTGATTTTATGCGAATATCTCGCTTTCTCCCATGGGGGACTAGCCCGGATCTCATGATTTTATGTTGATATCACGCTCTCTTTTGCGGGGATCTTCCGTGGACCCTCTCGGAGGGGATGATTTATTCTTAAGTTGTTATCTTTGATGACGTTCATTTCTTTTTTAACATAGTAATTCTAAGTTCTGAGGTAATTCTTGATGCTTTCTTTGATTCGAAAGTATTTTCCTTGTCTTCTTTGCTTTTAGGCTCGTGTGGATGGAGTATGTGATCTTCATATAGTTAGTTTGGATGGAGGCTATCGGCTCCATGAGTTCCCTCACTTTGATCATGATTTTGACTTTTGTATCCTATCTTCAAGACGAATATCTTCATGTACGTATATGCTCCGGCTCGAAGCTTGGAGGTTATAACCTCAAGTTTACGAGTTTTATATTCTGCATGTTTTACCTTTTCAGCTTTTCATGTTGTGGTATTGTTGCTGATTGCTTCCCTTTTCTTCGTGGAGAAGGAATTCTACATTTTCGTCTATCCGCATGTTCTTTTATGACTTTTCTTTTCTTTGCGAAGCAGCTTCTAGGTAGTGCTTTTTGTGATCCCTTTGTTTGGGATATTTTTTTATTTAGCTTTTTTGTCCATTTACTTGGACTGCTTTATCTTTGTGGCATCTCATCCTCTGGGTGATTAATCCGGCGTGGTGCCTCGGTGTCTGGTTCACCACTCATTTTAGATATGTGGCAGCTCATCCTCTGGAGGATCAGTCCAGGGTGGTGCTTAGTTTTGTGACAGTTCATCCTCTAGGGGATCAGTCCAGGGTGGTGCCTCGGTGTCTGGTTCACCGCTTGGTTTTGGATGCGACAGCTCATCCTCCGGGGAATCAATCCGGGGTGGTGCCGTCGGTGTCTGGTTCACCGCTCGGTTTTGCATGTGGCAGCTCATCCTCCGGGGAATCAATCCGGGGTGGTGCCGTTGGTGTCTTGTTCATCGCTCGGTCTTGCATGTGGTAGCTCATCCTCCGGGGAATCAATCCGGGGTGGTGTCGTCGGTGTTTGGTTCACTGCTCTTTTTGGTCTTGTGGCCTTTGTCGGTGCTTGGTTCACCGCTCATTTTGGGCCTTATTTGCTTTTTTCTGAAGCTTGGCTTTTCTTTTCTTTCTGAGTTGGGCATTTTCGCCTTTTTATGAGGTTCTTCTTCTATCATTTTTTTCGTTGAAGCTGTCGGGCTTGACTTTCTTTATCTTTTCCATGAATGAGAAGGTACTAAGTAACTGATTGTGCAGCTTCCAACTGTCCTCTCCGTGGTAACCGGCTTTTTTTTTTTTTGTCCATGATAGTGGTTATGCGGAGTTTCTTCCGATGGCTTCGAGTTCTCCTTTGTATGCACAAAAGTGCCCGTAGCTTGTGGCGATTTGTTTCTTTTTCGTTTTGGACTTTTTGCTTCCGATAGTTTGACCCTGAAATTTGGGATACGCAAGAACAAAAAAACGATGAAAGAGTAGCCTTTTCTGGGCTATAAATCAGTTAGCCACCAAATAAATTTACGCAAACCCTTTTTCATTTATTTTTCAATAATTATTTGTTACTAATCCGGGGAGGGCACAAAAGTAATAATAAGGCTTGCTATCAATGGATTTAAATACGTTCTGGGCACTTGGTTTTAATTCAAAAAGGAATACTAAAAAGAAACATAAGAACATGTATGCACCTCTTATCGTTATTATTATAATATAATTTGTATCAATATTGTTTAAAGTAGCATACGATGTTGCAGCAAGTTGAATGTTCACCATGTTTCGAGTGCAATTACTAATAAGTAATCGCTATCTTTGGATATCACCTGAAGCTTGCTTGTAATTGAAAGGGGTTTCCCCTTGATACTGGTAGGAGTTACTTCTGGTGGAATGTTGCTTCCTTTGGTCTCCTCGTTCAGATTAGGATTTGGTATTTTCTCTGTCTTCCACTCAGAACCTTGGCACTATACTTCTATCCTTTGGACATGAGGTTCCCCACAGACGGCACCAATGTTAAGGTCGGATCACTTAACGATTGTCCAAAGGATTAGAACGGGGTGCCGAGTCTCAATGATCAAAGTAAGAAGATGTGCTTCGGTGGACAACCTCTCCGGTGTAATCGAGAGCTATAACGGAGAAGGAGATTGATGTGACTGAGAATGGCCCTAGAAAGCCTATAATTAGGATTATGAGATTCTAGGTCAAATGTGGGAGGTAGGGTGAGAGAATGCGTATCTTGAGGGGGTGTTGCCCCTACTTATATAGTGTTAGGTGGTGGAGATTCCATATGGGATCTGTTGTTGTGATAAGAACGAGCTGGTCCGTGACACTATTAATAACCTAGTTAATCTATTCGGTTGAGATGTTATTAAATAGAATAATTTATTATCATCTTGGTATAAATTAGTATAATTATTTTCAGAAAATAATTAATATTCATTATTAAAAACCAATTTAACCAATTGTAGATTAATTATTTTCCAGAAATTTACTCAAGTAATAATTATTTTGTTAACTTAATTACTACATTTAAGATTGTTAAAAATTGGTAATATACGTGTACTATATGAAGGTATTTTACATTCAAAACTAAGGCGCAAAGAAGATTGAACACAATGATATTTTACTTGATAATATACTAAGCCAATCATATGAAGGGTAAACCACAAATCTAGATTGGTGCGTTTGAATGCATAATATTGGGTGAGATTAATACATATTAAATAATAACCTACAATTTAAACTTTCAAATAAATAAACCATTGCGTCTATTTTTTTTATTTATTTAATAACATACAATTTTTGTTGAATTTTGAAGGGAATCAACAGATTATGAATAACAAAAAAAATTAAATTGAATTGCATATTGGATAGAAAAAAAATATTGCATATTATTAAATAAAAACTAACATTTAAATAGATATAACAGCAATAAAAAATGTATTATATTAACATACTTATTATTAAAAACAAATTTAAGATAAAAAAACCTTAACAAAAAAATCTCAATAATCATCTTCTATAAAAATATTTAAAAAAAAAATCAAAATGTTAGTCAATAAAATAGTATTTTTAAAAATCATTATTTAAAATACTTTAAAGAAAAATAAACATAAAACAAAACTAAAATTTGCAAAATTAAACAAAATAGAGATAAAAAAGTAATAAAGAAATAACAGAAGTTGTTGAATTATCACGAAAGAGATAAAAAAGAAGGAAGTGCATGGTATTTTATATACAGGAGCAGAGCTTAGGGGAGACAAAGGGGGGCATGGCTCCCAAATATTTTGTAAAATATTTAGTAATAATACTAGTTGAAAGAGCTAATAGCTCAAGTGGTTTAGATGAATTGAAGAAACTATTTCTTTACATGATCTTTAATATTCTTTAGATCATTCGTTCATTTTTTTTTTTTATTTTATTTAATAAAATAACTCAATAATAATAATAATATATTTTACCAAAAAAATAATAAGAAAAAAACTAAGGAGCCAATACATTTATAGAGAGTTAATACATTATGATCAATAGGGAGCCAACCCATAATTATAGATGATAACTCATATAAATTTTGGATGATAACTTAATCTTGGATATATGAGTTACGGATGATAACTCATATAAATTTTGGATAATAACTTAATTATTTGCTCCCTAACGTTGGTTTCGTAGCACTATTCTTTGATAACTTAATCTTATCACATACCATTTTATCAGAAACCAAATTTACACCCGTATAAAAATATGATTATTATAGGTGGACCACAAAAAGTGAAAGGTAATTAACACATCAATAATCATATTTTATATGGGTGTCAATTTGGTATCTACTAAAAATGTGTAAGGATAGCGGAACCGTTATATTATATCTATATAACCATCTAATTAAATATTACTACATTATAAAAAAGACAAATTTTGTTTCATCCTAAAAAAAATTATATAATAATATATCAAACTCTAATAAAAAAAAATTGTTATACACTGCACAAAGTCATAAGTCAGACACCATTGTGTGTGAATCTAAATTATAACAACAAATTAAATATTTTATTTATTTAATTTAGTATTATTTTACATTTATTAGTTTTTTAACTTAATTTTTATACTACATAAAATAATTAATTATAAGTATTATTGTTATTTTATTTATGTAGACTGATAAAAAGATTATAAGTTGTAATTTTTAAAGTTCTGATCTTTTATTCACACACCATTTTATCAGACGCCAAATTTACATCCGTATAAAAATATGATTATTATAGGCGGATCATAAAAAATGAAAGGTAGTTAACATATTATCTTGTAAAAATTTTGGAAAATTCAATAATTTTCAATTCTTTAATTTAATATTATTTTATATTTTATTGATTTTTATTTGGTTTTTTGTTTGGGGGTTCAAAAATTTTTACATACAAATTTTGGCCCCCCAAACAATTTGTTCAAGCTTCGCCACTGTTTATATATATAGAAGAAAATAAGAATAAACTAAATTAAATCGATCAATTTTCATTCAAAATACGTTAGAAACAAAAAATTTAAGAAATTACGAATGCCGTATTCGGGAGAGGAGTATCAAGCATGTCTTGTATTTATATATATATAGAAAAAATGAAAAAAAAAAACAAAAAGTAATAAATAAATTACAAAAGTTGTATGCAAACGATAGAAAAAAATGGGGGTAAAAAACAAACAAAAATGTTAGGCAATCAAGTGATTTGCCCAACCAAGTCCAATCAAGTTTTTTTGACACACGCGCAGCTTTAATTTTCTCTCATCTCAAAAGGCGTGCCGCTTTCTAAAGATTTTCTCTCACCTCAAAAGGCGCGCCGCTTTCTCAAACACGCTTCCTCAAACTGAACCAGATTTGCAAAAAAAATTATAATAATGGAAGAGGAGGAGGAGGAGGAGGAAGAAGAAGAGAAAATAGAATAGGAAGAAGAATTATGTTTAGGGTTTAATGAAATGCAATTCATTGAAGAAGATAATGAATAAGAAGAAGAAAAGAGAAATACATTTCTTTTATTTGACAAATCCGGTTCAGTTTTTATAAGAAATCAAGATGAAGAAGAAGAGAAGATAAATATGTTTCTTTTGTTTGACAAATCTAGTTCAATTTTATAAGAAATACGGTTCGATTTTTATGTTTTTGTTGTTTTTATTATGTACTCATATCTCTTTTTGGAGTTTGATGAATTCTGTTTTTCAAATAAATTTGGTTTAGTTTCTTATAAAAATTCGGTTCACTTTTTAGACGCCTATGGATTTCTGATTCTCATGAAAATTCGGTTCATTTTTTCATAAAAATTCGGTTGTTTCTTATAAAAATCCGATTCAATTTTATAATGAAAATCTGATTCTGTTTTTGTAATGAAATGCATTTCATTGAAGAAGATGATGAAGAACAAAAAAAGAAGAAATATGTTTCTTTTATTAAAGAAATCCGGTTCTGCTTTTAAAATAAAATCGATTTTGTTTTCGTAATGAGATACATTCCATTGAAGAAGACGATGAAGAAGAAGAAATCCATTTTTTTTTGTTCAACAAATCCGGTTCTGTTTTTATAAAAAATCTGGTTCTGTTTTTGTAATGAAATGCAATTCATTGAAGAAAATGATGAAGAAGAAAAGAGAAATATGTTTTTTTTTTTGGACAAATCCGGTTCAGTTTCTATAAAAAAAATCCGGTTCTATTTTTGTAATGAGATACAATTTATTGAAAAAAATGATGAAGTAAAAGAATAGAAGAAATTTGTTTCTTTTGTTCAGCAAATCCAGTTTTGTTTTTTATAAGAAATCTGATTCTGAGTTTTGATTTGTTTTGTGTTTATGTTTTATGTTTTGTTGTTTTTATTACGTACTCAAATGTACTCAGATCTCTTTTTAGAGTTTCTGTTTCTATTTTTCAAATAAATTCGGTTCTGTTTTTCAATGAAATCTACTTTATTTTCTTTAAAAAATCCGGTTCGATTTTAAAAAAAAAAAACAAAAATCTTTTAATTTTTCCTTCCGTAAATTCGGTTTTGTTTTATATACAAATCCGGTTCTGTTTTCTATGAAAAATTAGTTCTGTTTCAAGAAAAAGAAGATCATCAACAACAGCAGCAACAACAATGGCAACAACAACAATAGTAATAACGTAACAGTGGAGGAGGAGGAGGAAGAAGAAAAAATGGAAGAGGAGGAAGAAGAAGATTACGACGATGGCGGCGGCAGTGATGACAACGACGGCAACAGCGGCAGTGATGGTGGCACACTAGTATGAAGAATAAGAAGAAGGAGGAAGAGGAATAGGAGGAGTTGCAGAGAAGAAAGAGAAAACGTGATTTTTTAGTGGGGAAGTTGGCAGTTTCGCGTGCGTGACACGCGACTGCTGAAAGTGAGCAAAAGTTACTTGGTTGGGACTTGGTTGCTAATATACTTGTATGTGTAGTATTATTGAAAAACAAATATACACCTGACCTTTTTAAAATTGGACAAAAATGCTCTCCACTTTGTTGAAATACCTACATGCCCCTAACCTTCGAGAAAAGTGGACAATTCTACCCCTCCACTGATCTAACCCACATATAACCATTATGAAGGCGTATAATGTGACTGTCAATGGCTCCTAGCTGGCCGTAACGGAGCCACGCTGTACAGATCATGACCGTAAATGATATTAGACAGCAAAAGAAAATCAATTCCTTTGGGGGAATAAAACCCTAATTTCCAAGAGTTTATGTAAAAGAGGAGTAAGTCTTCGTTTTGCTATTTAATGTCCATTATAGACCTAATCTGTACAGCGTGGATTCGTTACGGCCAATTAGACGCCATGGACAGCCACATCACACACCTTCATAACGATCATACGTAGGGTTAAACCAATATAGAATTAATAATGTCCACTTTTTTTAAGGTTGAGGGCATGTGAGTATTTCAGCAAAGTGAATGACATTTTTGTCTACCTATATATATATATATATATATATATATATATATATATATTAAATAAAATCAATTATTTATACAATAATTTGATATTTTCTTTAATTGATTTATTTGGAATAATCAGCTACTAATTAATAAAAGAAAATGATTTTTTCCATCTTGTTACAGAGTCGCCATCCTGATCTAACATTTAATGATTCATTGTTTTTTCAACTCTAACCGCTTCCCACCCCTCTATCAAGTATGCCATTTTCTGACCCTTTCTTGTGAGTGTTATAATTCCTGCAATTACTCACTTGGAGCCTCTTACCCTATTTTCTTCTATTTTATCACCAAACACAACTAAATAAAACACCGCATATTCATAAGTGTTAAGCACATCCCCACCACCTCTTGGTCTACGTAAGTGAGTCGGTGGTTGGTTGAGTTTCGTCACACAATAACTGCATCTTGTTGGATCTTACGTTATTTCTTTGTTGCCATTTTCCCTTCATGATAACCATGTCACGTCTTCTAATATGGCATTATCGAAAAATTCATATATACACCTATGTAATATGTATGCAGTATACTATTATAATTAGCTACTTCTGAACAAGCAGAAACTAAGTTTGCTCAAAGACTTTGATCATTGAAATATCCATAAAGATTCAAGTAAAGTATTGGTTTCTTTTCATTGCTGTTCCTATTATTTTCTTTTAGTTTCTTTCTTCAATGTCTCACTCTCATAAACTTATCTGGAGCATGCAGATATAGCTATGGAGAAAGAATCTGTTGAGGCATTTATGGGAATGGGATCATATTCAATGAAGGGAGGAGATGGCCCTCACAGCTATGCCTTAAACTCAACCGCTCAGGTATATCAAATATCAATCTTCAATTCTTTATCTGTCATTTTGGTAGACATTTCTGTTGATTAACATATGCAGATACATATATGTTGACATGCATTCATCTTTGTAAGCATTGATGTGCTATAACAATATAATTAACCAAATGATATCCGCAGAAAGTAGGAATTGAAGCTACCAAAAGCTTAATCCAGCAAGCAATAGCCAACAAATTTGACCCCAACACTGTTTCTGCTTCTTCTACTACACACCCAATTTGCATTGCAGACTTAGGATGCTCCACAGGACCAAACACCTGCATTTCTATGCAATACATAGCAGAAGCAATAGAGCTCAATTACCAGTCACATGGTCTTCCTCTCCCAGAGTTACAAGTCTTCTTCAATGATCAGCTATCAAATGATTTCAACACACTCTTCAACAAACTTCCATCAAACAGAAACTACTTTGCGGCCGCGGTTCCCGGCTCTTTCTATGGAAGATTATTCCCAAGGAACACTTTGCATTTTGTTCACTCCTCTGCATCACTGAACTGGATCTCTAAGGTTCCCAAAGAGATCACAGACAGAAACTCACCTGCTTGGAACAAAGGCAGAATTCACTATGCCAATGCTCCTAAGGAAGTTGTTGAGGCCTACTCAAATCAGTTTCAAAAGGACATGGAGATTTTCCTGCATGCCAGGGCACAAGAACTCGTCGGAAATGGGCTAATGGCATTGGTAATCCCTGCTGTGGATGATGCAATCTTTTATCCTGATATGTGCCCTGGCAAAGATGTAGAACTTCTTGGAACTTGCCTTGTGGACATGGCCAAGGAGGTAATGAACATAGAAAATTGATAGCTTTAATCAAATTTCAGTGGTCATATATAGTTTCTGATGCCTAAGCTTTTTGTCAATGCAGGGAAAAGTCAATGAAGAAAAAGTGGACTCTTTTAATTTGCCACTCTTTTTCTCACCCGTCAAGGAGCTGAAGAAAATTTTAGAGAGCAATGAACACTTCACCATTGAGCAAACGGAAACAATTGTTGCAAACAAAAACCCGTTCAACCAAGATAATGTTGACATGTATGTTTACCACCACAGAGCTGCAATGGAAGGACTAATTCAGAATCACTTCGGAGTTGGAATCATTGATGATCTCTATCATCGTTTCGCTAAGAAAGTGAAGCAGTTCCCTGATGTAATGGATATGCAAAAGCGAAATATAGTAGCACTCTTTGTTGTTCTTAAGCGCAAGCTGCTTGATCAATAGGACATGGAGTTCTAAAACTTCTGTCATAGGGTTTATGAGCATGCTTACGCTTAGTACATTACAAGAATTCTCATGACAAAGACTTATTAAGCCTTTGACCTTTTACCTTCTGAATCAACCTTCACTCTTATGTTGCATATATTTTACCAATTCATAGCTAGCATATTTAATAATACTATTAACTATTCTTCGCTGTATTGTATTACATCTTGACTCATATTAAACTTAGCGTTTACCCCTATTTTACTAGGTAGATAGCTACTCTTACGAAAATGTCTTTTGTGGGAAGGTAATAAAGTAATATTATGTAATTAATAAAAATTCAGCTAATATCAATCAATAATTTTAATTTAAAGGCTACTCTTTGTAGTTTAGCAGCTTGTTTCGCCATGTGATGAGTAGCCATGTTCGCTGAGCGCTGGATAAGGGTAATTTGGACACACAAATTCCACGAAAGCACTTCATGAAACTTCACAATAAGATCGCTAAAATCTCCGCCCACAAAACCATGTCTAGTAAGATATGTTTGTAGCCGAAATTCCAAGCCAAAACCAAATCCTTTCCGATAGCAAAAAGTTCACAACCAAAAATGTTTGATTTTTGGAGATTACGAGAATATCCACAAATCCAATTACCATCACAACCACATACGATATAACCAAACCCAACTAAAAATCCATTTGCCATAACACTCCCGTCACAATTGATTTTAACCATTTATATTCTTTAATACATATGCTTATATAGCTATTAGGTGTAGGTTTATTTTATCAACTAAATTCAATCGAATCGTCAATTTTTATATCAAATAAAAAATTATTTCAATTTCAATTAATAAAAACAATTTACACATAAATAATCTTTTATTTGACATCGAAATTATTTTTAATTTGTCAAAAAAATAAATAATTTGGTTGAATTTAATTGGCAAAATAGATTTACCTCTAGAAATATTATGTAGCTATAAGAGACTGGAATTATTTATTTATTTAATTAAAAGAAATTCAAAATTACATATATGCACACATGTGAGAAAAATTATAAAAATATTCTCTTCTTACTTTTCTCGTCAACAGAGACAATGGTATACTTTTAAATGTATCTCGTCGTCACGTCTGAACTTCTTATGTAATACTTAGGATATGTGATTGTGTATATATATATATATATATATATATATATATAACAAAATTAACAATATAATATTATTTAAAAAAAATATTATTTTTTATATAATATAATATTAAAGTATAGTTTTATATTTTAATTAATGCTTTTATATTATATAATATATTTTTACGGGTAATTTATTTGAACAAATAGTTTTGGCTAACCAAGTTCAATCAAGTGATTTATTTCTATGCTAAATAGAATATTATTTCTGTGTCAAATAGTATAAAAAATTACACACAAATAAAATTTTATTTAACATCGAAATAGCTTTCTATTTAGCATAGAATTAAATAACTTGGTTGGACTTAGTTGGCCAAAATCACTTGTTCACATAGAATTATTATATTTTTACACTAAAATAATAAAACTTTAAATATTCTAATTTTACATTAAATGGATTTAGTTTAATTCAGTTTATTTCAAATTAATTTAGAGTGGAATTTAGATTTTTAAAATATATGATAAAATATTAAAGTTGGTTCTGCTGGGTTAAACTAAGGCTCGATTTGATAATGTTGTGGCTCTCAAAAAGCTGTTGAGCTCTTTGGACTCTCAAAAAGCTGCTCTCAGATAGTCATAATATAGTCGTTTGATAAAACAGTTTAAAATTGGCTCTCAATAAGCAAGAGTCATATATATAAAATTTGATAAATGTATTTAATAGTTGCTCTCAATGTATAAAATACATTAATTGACTTTTTGTTAATATGACTAGTATTAATATTAATTTTTATTAAAATATAAAATTAATTAGAGTAATGGCTCAGGGGCTTGGCTTGGATTTTTTCCATAGATCAATACTTTGAATTCTTCGAAGTTCCTGAAGATGAAAAAATCGGCATAGCTGCTATTCACATGGCGGGTTCGGCGATTCCTTGGTTTCAGATGTCACAGAGATCGGCGCAATTTCGTTCCTGGACACAGCTGAAGAGGGCGATTGAGCTCGAATTTTGTCCTTCACTCTTCGAGTCTCAAAGGGAGCTTCTCTTCAAATTTTAGCAACAAGGTACCGTGGGTGAGTATTATACTACATTTGTTGCTTTAGCAAATCGTTCTCATATTGATCCTTCTGAAGCTTTGAGAGATTGTTTTATTGGGGGTTTGAGAGCTGATATTCGTAGAGAGGTAAAGGCACATTGCCCTCCTTCATTGATGCGTGCCTTGTCCTTAGCTAGAATGCATGAAGAGAAATTTGCTTCTATTCCCAGGAACACATTTAACAACTCCCAATCTCGTTCATTACACAATACATCATAGGGAGTTCAGTCTCAACGCAGCTTACCAAAGAGTTCATTACCTCCTTTGCTACCTAGCCCTCAACCTCGTCCAGCCTTACCACAACCAAAGAGCCCAGTAAAGAAGTTGTCCACTGCTGAAATGCAGAGTAGAAGAGAAAAAAGGCTATGCTATTGGTGTGATGAGAAATTCTCAGCTTCTCATCGTTGTCCTAACAAACAATACTTACAGCTGCAACTTGAGATAGACGAGGAAATTGAACTAGACACAAGAGTCATGGATGATTCTATTAATGATTTGACTTTAGAAACATTAGAACATGAGGTTTCGGCACACCATCTGTCTTACAATGCCATGAATGGTATGAGAGGCCCAACCATGATGCGTTTTAATGCTACTATTAAGGGTCATGAGGTTCAAACCCTTTTAGATAGTGGTAGCTCTGATTGTTTTATTCAACCTAGAATTGCTAAGTTTCTGAACTTACCAATTGAACCAGCTCCTGGCATCAAGATCATGGTAGGCAATTTTCAAATATTACCAGTGAAAGGGGTGATTCCGAGCTTGGATGTAACTATTTCAGGAAACACCATAAGCATACCTGAGGTATTTGTTCTACATGTTGTAGGTGGGGAATTAGTGATTGGATCTAACTGGCTCGAATCCTTGAAAACTCATATAGCAGATTACGATTATTCCTTCTTGAGAATTCTGCATGAAGGGAAATTTATTACTCTCCAGGGCTATAAATCACTACCTTCTTCGCAGGCACAATTCCATCATATTAGGCGTATAATCTCTACAGATGTTGTGGCTGAAATGTTCATTTTGGAGGTGCAATCCACTATAGCACAACTTCCTAAGGGTCTAGAATCGCCAACTACTATGGATCCTGCCTTGAAACAATTACTGCTGAATTTTGAGAGGGTCTTCAGTATCCCTGCGGGTCTGCCACCTCAGAGGACTCAGGATCATAGTATTCCTTTAATTGCTGGTGCTGAACCAGTAAAAGCAAAACCCTACCGTTACCCTCATCACTTGAAGACTCAAATTGAGACCATGGTATCTGATATGTTGAAGGAAGGAATTATCCAACCAAGTAAGAGCCCCTTTTCATCACCTATTCTCTTGGTTAAGAAGAAAGATGGTACTTGGAGGTTTTGTACAGATTATAGGGCCTTAAATGCTATTACTGTGAAGGATGGATAATCAATTCCTACAGTGGATGAGTTGCTTGATGAGTTATTTGGAGCAAATGTGTTTTCTAAGCTAGATTTGAGATCTGGTTATCACCAGATTCTGGTTAACCCAACAAATAGATGCAAGACTGCATTTCGTACTCATTAGGGTCTTTATGAATGGCTGGTAATGCCATTCGGTCTCACCAATACCCCTGCAACCTTTCAGAGTTTAATGAATGATGTGCTTAGACCTTACCTCAGGAAGTTTGTGCTGGTATTCTTTGATGATATCTTAATATACAGTGATGGATTCACTAAACATCTTGAGTCATTGTATGCTAAGATGTCCAAATGTGTTTTTGCTTCAACTGAGGTTGATTATTTAGGACACACGATCATGGGAGGTGGTGTTCATATGGAACTAGCCAAAGTACAAGCAATTCTGGAATGGCCTCAACCAGTAAATGTTAAACAATTAAGAGGGTTTCTTGGCCTTACTGGTTATTATAGGTGTTTCATCAAGAACTATGCATCAATTGCTGCCCCTTTAACAGATATGCTGAAGAAAGATGCTTTTTGTTGGACAATTGAGGGTACACAAGCTTTTAAACAGCTTCAAGATGCCATCTGTTCCAAACCAGTATTGCAGCTGCCAAATTTCAAGTTGCCATTTGAGGTTGAAACTGATGCCTCAGGAACGGGAGTAGGAGCTGTTCTGTTACAAGAGAAACATCTAATAGCCTTCTTCTCTAAGAAGTTACCCTCTACACTACAAAAGCAATCTGCTTATGTTAGAGAATTCTATGCTATTATAGAAGCTTTGGCCAAGTTTAGACATTATTTGCTGGGAAAGAAATTTGTTCTCCGTACTGATCATCAAAGTCTTAAGGCACTTCTTGAACAAGACTTGCATACTTCAGAGCAGCAAAAGTGGTTACACAAGCTGTTAGGATATGATTTCGAAATTCACTACAAATCGGGTAGAGTTAATGTGGCTGCCGATGCCCTTTCTAGAAGTTTTTCTAGTGCTTGGTCTGCTCCTCGAGCTGATTGGTTGAATCAAGTGAAAATTGATGTAGCTCAACACCCTGAACTGAGTGTGATAATGGAGAATACAGAAATCACACATTGGAAGATTTGAATTATTCGATCCATAATCATCTACTATTGTGGCGTAATAGATTGGTCATTCCTCCAAATAGTACTCTTATTCAAAAGATTTTGCATGAGTACCATGATAGTGTGATTGGAGGTCATGCAGGTATTGCTAAAACTGTGGAGAAAACCTGCTCCATCTTTTATTGGCCTCAGATGCAGAAGAACATTAGACAATATGTTCTCAATTGTTGTACCTGTCAGCAAGCTAAAGTGGACACTAAGGCTCCTGCAGGGTTACTCAAACCATTACCGATACCATCACAAGTTCGGGAGGACATCGCCATGGATTTCATCACATCCTTGCCAAATTCAGCAGGTTATTCAGTCATAATGGTTGTAGTGGATAGGCTCACTAAGTATGCTCATTTCTTTCCACTGAAACAAGACTTCAATAGTAAGACAGTAGCTGAGACATTCATCAGCAATATAGTAAAGCTACATGGATTTCCAAAATCCATTGTGTCTGATCGAGACAAGGTTTTTATTAGTAAGTTTTGGCAGCATATCTTTCACAGCCAAGGTACAACACTGGCCATGAGTTCTGCTTATCACCCACAAATGGATGGACAAAGTGAAGTTTGTAATAGAACACTAGAGATGTACCTCCATTGCAGAGTTTTGGTATAATTCAACCTGGCACGGCAGCATCAAAATGCCTCCTTTCAAAGCACTGTATGGAAGATATCCTCCTTCCCTAGCTAGGTATGAATTTGCAGCTCAAGATGATTCTTTGTTGCAAGAATTATTGGAGAATCGTGATCATATACTAGATGCCCTGAAGTTCAATTTGAACCGCTCTCAACATATATGAAGCACAATGCTGACAAACACAGAAGGCCTTATGAATTCAATGAACGAGATTTGGTGTTGGTTAAGTTATAATCATATCGACAACACTCCGTGGCGTTGAGAAAGCATCAGAAGATTGGATTGCGATATTTCAGCCCCTTTGCCATTAACAAGAAACTTAGTGAAGTGGCATATCGTCTGGAATTACCACCTGAAGCTCATATCCACAATGTATTTCATATTTCTGCTCTTAAACCATTTAGGGGTGACAGAAACCAGCAATATTTTCCTCTGCCGTTGACTACTATGGATATTGGACCAGCGCTAGAACCATATAGAATTCTGTAAACTCGAACAATCATGAGGGGTGATCAGGAGATTCATCAATCTCTGGTGCAGTGGGGCCAAGATGGTTTGCAAGATAATTCTTGGGAGGACTCTTTTCAGTTCTTCAAGTTGTTTTCAGAATTCAACCTTGAGGACAAGGTTGTTCTTGATGGGGAGAGTAATGATACGAGTATCGTTGTAACAAACCAGGAAACGAGTAACCATGCAACGTTGGGTGACACAATTGTAACTAACTTTGGACAGGTGTCAGCCGATCCACAATTTGAGGGCCTCAGAAGAAGCAAAAAGGAGAGAACAAATAGCAATAGGCTGGAAGGACTCAGGCATTAGTGTATTGTGGTATTCCTCTCCTCTCTGATTTCTCTCTTCTTCTCCTATCTTCTTCTTCTTCTTCTTCTTCTTCTTCTTCTTCTTTCTGACATACCTAATTTCTTGTCTGATACTATTCTCCTCTTCTAATCTCATTCTTCCTTTCTCATTCTCCCTTCTTATTCTCCTTTTCTGATCTAAGCTTCTTAATTCTGCTCAGGTTCTATACTGTTCTGCTGCTACTGATTTTGCAGATGCTGATTCCTTCTTCTATCCATCTCAATTCTGTTATATTGTTCAATTGATGTGTTGAACTTCGAAATTCTCTTTTCTTGTAGCTCATGTTACTCTTGAACTTTCTTTTCTTTCTGGGTTTTCTGCAATTTTGGGACTCTTTCTGTAATTTTGCTTGGGATTTTTGGTTCATTATACATATCACTACACTATTCAGCTCATAATTTACTCTTCACCCTATCACAAGCCCTTTGGTTTCATAATTATTTTAAGGTTTAATCATTTTATTGGTCCTTATAATTTCACTTAATTTTTAGTTAAGTTCTTATAATTTTTTCTTTTCAATTGGATCCCTATATGATATCAGATTTTGTTAGAATTGACAAGACTCGGACTTGTCTTCTACTTCACTTGGGCCCGAGGTAATTAATATTGTTGGGTTGTTTTTTTTTAATTTTGTTGTTAGATTTTCAAACCATATTCGGATCTAACTTCGAGTCACCTAATCCCAAGTCATATTTCTAATTATTTTAAGATGAAATTAATAATAAAATATTATAAATTTATACTTTAATTAATATTTTGTATATTATATAGTATTTTTTACTTTAAAATAATTTATTTTGATATAAATGTAATATAACATTGTTAAATTTAATATTTAAAAGTAAAAATCATTACTTTATTATATAAAATTTTACAAAATTATATACATTAATTTACAAAAGGTCTGCTCGATTTTTTTTTGTCAATTAACTTTGAGGTCAGGTTAGACCCATTGTGCTATTAGAGCCGGGTTCATGCATCGTTAAATCCAACGAAACCCGATTTTCTTTAAATTTTGTAATTAAGTATCTATTATGACAAAAATTATAAATATATTAAAGTAGCGGTTACAAAGAACAAATATATTTATTGTTATGGCATAAGTCCTAAACGAATATATCATCGTATAATTGAATCTTCTATTATATTATCTTTTTATCGTGGTAGGGACTTAATTATGAAATCTAATATGGTACAATGGCTTAATTAAAAAGAACAAATATAAAACATTAAATTAAAAATTTACTAATAAAGACTAATATAATAACTTAAAAAATGTTTCAAGTATACCGGTACATCAGTGTATCAATAATCTGTAACCGTTAATTTTGATTTATATATATTTTTAATTAAAATCAACTTTAAAATGCTACTGATACATCGGTATACTTAAGATTTTTCCAATAATTTAATCTTATTTTTAATTGTAGAAATTAAAGTGTATATATGAACTATGATATACAATGCTAAACAAATATTTGAGGGAATAAGATTGGAAATAAAGTTAGTCAAAGGAAGAAATTAAAACAAAAAACTTGCATTATGTAACTATGTATATTTTGTTTTGGTGATCATGTAATTATGTATATAAATAAACGGTAATGTTAAGTGTACATCTATTTTGTCCAACCAAGCCTAACTAAGTCATTAAAATATAAATTAAAGTATAAATTTATAATATTTTATTACTTATTTTTTCTTAAAACACATTTTTAATTGTGAAATATGACTTGGAGGTCAGGTGATCCAAAGTTAATTAGACTCGAATCCGACTCGAAAATATAATGGCAAAAAATTAATAAATCAAACCCGATAATATTTATCTCGGACACAGGCTAAATTGTAGAGACCCAATTAAAAGAAAAAAGATTATAAGGATCTAATTAAAAATTCAGAAAAATAATAAGAATGAATAAAATAATTAAACCCTAAAATAATTGTGAAACCAAACGTGATCATCCTCAGTGAAAAAATGTCCAATGGGATATAAGGAATAAACAAACTTTTTAATGAATTGCAAATATTCATTGATGGTGCTGTTTTCTTGGTAGCTCTCAATTGGGTTTTGAGGCTTTGAATTCTTGTTCTTGAAGAAACAATAAAAATATGAGAGCAAAAGAGGAACAATTGACTACCTTATTCTTGAAAGAGATGCTCATGGATGCATCCAACTATTTCTCAAATTTTTGGATAATGTAAACAAGAAAGGAAACACGAAAAGTAACTTTAAGAGAAAACTGAAACTATTGAATTGAATTGAATAATAGATCACGCAATTACAAGGTAGCAACGTTTATATACTAACACTTAGCTAACACCTCAGCACTCAAAACAGTTATAACAGAATCTGTTTTGAGGACTAATACACAACACATGCAGGCTGAAGCTAACTAACTACTTAAACCAGTGACTAACAAGTAATCTATATTCCTAAGAGCAACGTCCACATATATAGCATTGATTACCTGTTTAAGATAATAGTACAATAATAATGGAACCAACTCTTAGATCCCCACTTAATTTACTAATTAAAAGCCATTGATATGCACATTGAACATAGCCATAGCCTTTGGCTTGTTCTTTCTCCTGAGAAGAACAAACAGCACATCAAGTTTTAGCTTGTCTGTGTCCATGATATCCGGAAATTCCTTAACTTTCTCGGCAAAGCGTTCGAAAAGCTCATCAACTATTTCTGCACCAAAGTGTTTCTCAATCATCCCTTGCAGTGCAGCTCTGAACCATGACACAAATATTTGAACAGTTGGTAATGACACCATGTTCTTGAATTGCAGTATTTCCATCCCCTCAATGCTGAAACATTCATCACATCCTTCCAGAATTCCCTTCACATCCTTAACAGGAGGGTATATCAAAGGCACATTGAATGAATCCACTTTTTCTTCACTAACCACTCCCTGCATTAATAACAATTAAAGGTAATTAACCATCCAATATCTTTTTAATTGGTTAAGAATTAATATGTATAACAAAAGGTTCACTGCTAATTGTTACCACTTTGACCATGTCCACAAGGCAATTTCCAATGAGTTCAAAAACTTTAGCAGGGTCTACATCTGAATCAAGAACAACATTAGACACAGGAAACTGAAGTAGCATTAGTCCATTTTCCACAACTTCTTGGGCTCTGGCATGGAGGAAATTCCCCATGTCTTTCCTATACTGAGTTGCATAAGCATCTGCCACCTGCTTAGGTGCATCAGTGTAATGAATCCTCCCTTTGTTATGAGCACTAGAGTCTGAGTCTGTGATCTCATTGGGGACCTTAGAGAGCCAGCAAAGTGCTGCAGAAGAGTGAACCAAATGAAGTGTTTGCTTGGGAAATAAGCGTCCACAGAAAGAGCCAGGGACAGCAGTTGCATAATAGTTTCTTTCCTGGGGAAGGCTCTTGATGAGTGTGTTGAAGTCATTTGAGACTTGGTCATTGAATAGAACTTGGATTTCTGGGATTTGTGAAGCAAGACCATGTGATTGGAATTGGGATTCTATTGCTTCAGTTATGGTTTGCATTGCAAAGAATGTGTTTGGTCCTGTTGAGCATCCTAAGTCTGCTATGCAAATTGGTGTTGAAGGTTCATCATTACCATGAATATGTTCTTTGGGATCAAAGCATTTTGATATGGCTTCCTGGATTAGCCTTTTACTTCCATCAATCAAACCTTTCTGCAAACAAACATACATACATTTCGGAATTAATTTATTTTGTCATTATAAATTCTATATATAGGTGATTTATTATCTAATATAATAGTATTAATAATGTATATTTTCTACGGCCGTTACTCACATTCATGTTGAGAATGTATAGTAGGCATAGTAGGCAGAGTGAAGGGGTATTTGATGATAAAAATATTTTATCTAATTAAAAAATATAAAACCCACATGATTCTCATTATTTTTACTATTTTTCTGCATTCTCTACTTAGTTACAATTTGTACGTGTGAGTAGATACCATTTCTTTTTTAAATATATAGTTTAATAAGAATAAATTATACATTAAGAGAAAATATAGGGAGTAAATAATGTAGAGAACCATGGAAACTCATAAAACTAAATGAATGAAATCCTAATCCTAGTCCATTCTCCTTCTGTCTCACCGCCATTGCTACCACCATGCTGCCGGCACGGACCACCGCCGCCGCTTCGTTTCACTAAAAGTTCTATACTAAATTATTATGAGCGACTGCTATGAAAATAGATGTTATATTATTATAAACAAATAATGAAATAAATGTATGTTATTATACATATATGACAATATTTAAAGTATCATATTTCTGGGATATCTTTTTATAATATTTTTATTCATTTTAGTCAAGATAATAATCTTATCTAAAAGATTATATAGTTTTGTCTTTTTATATGCATGTATTATTGTTTTATATATATCTTACGCTATATCAGGGACAGACCCAAGTTAGGGGAGGGGCACTTGCACCCACTCATTTCATAAATTTTTTAAGAAAAAATTTAATAATATATTAATATATATATATATATATATATATATATATATATATATATATATATATATATCAATATAAAAA
>JASCZI010241790.1:0-33215 GCA_036250425.1 Stylosanthes scabra
ATATATATATATATATATATATATATATATATATATATATATATATATATATTTATTTATTTATTTACTTTTCCCGCTGATGAAAGGCAAATTAAAAGCTATGACGTAAGCATTGATGATGTAGTTAACTATATCACACCCATAATATTGTCGGATTTGTAATTTTTAACATTTCCCCAATCAACTTATCAATATAGTTACTGTTGTTATTAATGAATTTCCAGACATTAGAGAAATATTTGGTTTGTGTGTTCTTATTTGTTATTCTTAAATTTTATTAAAAATAAAAACAAATTATTATTTTTCCTGTTCATCTTAAATAAATAAATAATAATTACTAATTAAGGAGATAGTGACGAGTGATCCTTTGAGAGAATCAAATTGCCGAGAAATACATAAACATACCACATGTGAGCCATTTCATTTTGAACCATAGAAATAAAGTGGAATAAATCATATTCCCCCAAATTTTCTAATTTCCAAAACTCCAATAATTTACAATAATATTCATCAAATTATTATGACCTAACAGACCAATGTGTGTGTGTGTTTTTTTTTTCAAAGAAATATAAATACCAAAAGTCGGATTTAAATCAATCAATGTATAGTCAATTTGGTTGGTCATTTAAGTAAGTATTTGATATTCAAATTTTTTTATATGCATATATTATGTATATAGTAACTCATTGGCTAATAATAATAATAAATTTTTAAGAGTGTGTTGTGTTTCTTTTTTAAAAGAAAACTATAAATACTAAAAATTGAATATTAAATCGATTATTATATAACCAACTTTGGTTGGTCATTCAAACAAACATTGGAATTTCAAATCATGTCTTATGCATATATGTATCAACTTATTAATTATTAGTTAATGATAAAATGATAAAATTTTAAATGAAACTCAAATCCATAATAAATTAATTTTTAACCTGCCAAATTAAGAGAAATCACTAGAAAAAACAACCAGCGTATACTTGTTTATATCTATATATATTATTTTATAATTTTTTTAAACAGAAAAATCAAATATATAAGTAGTTGATTTTCTATGATCTATATAAAGGCCTCTTACCCTATACATGTTTCAATACATATCCAATAACTTCTAAAGAAGATGCATTATTACCCTGCTCCTCCTCCAAGCCCTAAACCTGGTCAAAACAAGAAGGCTGAGATAAAGAAATTGTTGGAGAAAGCAGATAAGAACAAGGACGGTTGTTACACCAAGGATGAACTCAAGAATGCTTTCAACACTCTTGGCTCCAAGATCCCTTCTTGGAGAACCCAATTTGCTCTCTGGAAGCTTGACTCTGATGGTGATGGACAAATTAGTGGTGATGAAATTAATAAACTTATTGACTATATCTTTGATCGTTTCCACAATGCTCATGGCAACCTTAAATAGTGTTCTGTATATATACAAAAGAAGGTTATCTCCTGTAACAAGAATGTTAGTGTTCTAATAATTTTAGCCGTTAATATATGTATATGAAGTGTTTTTTGTGTTTTTAAAAATCAAATATTTTAATTTTTTTTAGTAGATGATGTTAATCATATATGAGAACGAGTGTTGTTACATGTTTCCGAGCCTCCAAATATAGTGGAATTGTGTTTCATAAAGGACTCGTGTTCTTAGAGTTGACACGTGATAAAATTATAAATTAAAAAAAATTATTGAAAATATAAAAAAATTTAAGTTTTTAATATTTTTATTTTGCGTTCATTAAATATAAACATTTAAAATCTTTCATTAATAATAAACTTATTATGTCCCTATTAGCTAAAACCATAACATGAATAATAAGTTTTGCTAAATCAATTTATATATGATATATACATATACACTAATTATTTAACCTAAGCTGTGTTGATATCTTAACTATAATCCTCACGATCTTCTAATAAAACATATATTAGTGATCACCTTTTTTACTCCTACATATTATTCGTCAATGGATTCCCTCATGTGTAAAACTAAGCATATATACTATACTACAGTGCTTTTTTTTTTTCTTTTTATGAAAACTATAATACAGTGCTTGTCAAACTTAAAAATAAAAAAAAAATAAAAAAACTTAAATCAAGTAAAAGATACGACAAATATAATTGATGCAAACTAATCTTCTGAGAGAATCATATATACATCATGTGTCACATAATATATACCATATATGACCCAAGAATGCGATTTGGACTGGTTCAGAAGAATGAGAATAAATAATGCAAAACTTCAGTGGTACACTATAATTAAGTGAATTAAAATGACGAGTTTAGATAGTTTAAAGTTAAAAAAAAAAATTGCAAAATATTAATTAAAAAAAAGTCATGACTACTTTTATTCTTGAGGGAAATGCTAATTTATTGGAAGGGATATGTTTTTAGAAAGAATCGTTCATAATATAATATTAGAATTTTTATAATTAGAAAGTTTGTAATTTAATGTTATCGATCTTATTTCTTTGAATAAACTAGAATTTATTAGGTAGAAGACAAAAATAAAAAGGATATCTCAAATTTATCCTTAACAATTTTTGCATTTAACAAATTAGTTTATACAAAAAAAATCAATATAACAAATTGGTTTTTGATGTTTTATTTAGAATATTAGTTAAATTAATTTTTAATAAAATAAATTAAACATACTGATTAATCCGTTTATTTATTTATTTTTTTAACATTTTTGACAATTTAGACACTTAATTTTATAAACTTAGGAAGAAATATTAACGATTAACTCGTCACTTTTTTAAAAATACTAGTAGACTTTATCAAGTATTAATTTGTCTGATGTTCTAAATAATTATAGACTAGTTTATCAAGTTATTATTTTTTAAATTTGTTAAGTATTTATTTATTTGATGCAAAAATTATGAAGAGACCAATTTAAATAAAATATCATATGAAATCTTTGGAAACTAAAACCCAGTAAAAGTTTGAGAATATATAAAGGGAGGAGGTTCAATCACTTGAAGAGAATTTGAAAAAGTATAAATCAACCAAAATTTTCCATGAGAATCTGGCTATTCTTAAACGATAAATTAAAGATGCGACTTCAACGAGAAGGGAACTGATCAAATTAAATAATAAAAAAAAAATATTCCTTTTTTTTAATATATTCTCTGATGAAAAGTAAAATAAAAACTATGATGTAAGCGTTGATGATGTATAATTCATCAAATTCACTCCATACATCATATATATATTGTTTCTAAAACTAATTAATTCAAAAAAATACAAGCATTTTGCATTGTATTATTAAAGATAGTATGCAGCTGAATAGTGAGAGTCCAATTAATACTACACTATAAATTAAAAATATTCTGAGTTATATAATTGTCTACGAAATAATTACACGTGAATTTTTACTATTTATCGTAGATTCAACTGCACTAGCAATTTTGTAAAAATTTAAAACTTTACATTGTCGTAATAATCCCAATGCACTAACTTATTAGTTAACAAATACTTATTAATGAATAAATATATAAAATATTTTTGAAATTTAATTTTAATATACTATAAATATAAAAAAAAAATTATATGTATATCTAATTTATATAATTAAGTGAATATATATCTAAAACGTTTTATGCGATTAATACATCAAAATTAATTAATCTCTAATTTTTGTATAATTTTTTATATTATTATTCTCTGCCTTATCACAAAATAAAGAATATTATCCAATTTTACAAAAGTAGTTGAAGATATCCACTTGGCTATAGCTTCAAGCCTTCTAAATTCTTATATAAACTCCTCTCACCCTAACACATGATTTCCACAACCACACAGCCTTAAAAAATTTTCGAAAAAGAAAAAAGAGAGAAAGATGTATTCAGAATACAAACCTCCACCTGAAAACATGAGAGGTGAAATAAAGAAATTATTGGAAAAAGCAGATAAAAACAAGGACGGTTGTTACACAAAGGATGAACTGAAGGAAGCTTTCAAGAATCTTGGTTCAAGATTTCCTTCATGGAGAACCCAATTTTGTCTGTGGAATGTTGATGCCAACAATGATGGACAAGTCACTGGTAATGAAATTAGTTCTCTTATTGATTATATCTTTGATCGTCTCAAGAATGGTCACTACAAGCTTAAAGACCAATGTGCTTGATCACCCATAATTTCTATTGAGGTGTGTTAGTGTATAGTGCTTACTTTATAATATTAATGGCAAATACTCAACGTGGTTTCTAATCATTTGCAATTTGGATACGACGTCCTCTAATGATTATAAAATCTTAAATCAGCCATTGATAAAATGAAAAATTTGACAAATCGATTATCATAGTAGATTGTCAAAAACTAGTCATGTGATGTGTCAGTTCATGTCTGATATGTCACATAGTAATGTCAAATAGTAGATCGACACATCAGATATGAATCGACATGTAATCATGTATAGCTATCCTTTGATAACTTGCTATGAATGATTGATTTATCAAATTTTTCATTTTGTCTGGAGTTGATTTCTGATTTTATAATCATTATGAGACGCTATAACTAAATTACAAATGGTTAGGAGTAGAATCGAGTGTTTACTCTAATATAAATATATGCTTCTAAATAAGTTCATATACGACTCTATATATAGAGAGAGTTTATTATAATATGTATTTGAGTGTGTTTGTATCCGAGCTTCCATGCATAATTAGTAGAGTAGTTAGTTGTGTTACATGGAAGACTCGTGAATTTCTAAACATCTAATCTAATAGCTAATATCTAATATTATGTATAGGTTATTTTTATCATGTGTGTGTTTAGTGTTTTATGTAACTTTTTCATATAGTGGACAAATATTAAATAATAATAGCAATACTCACTTTTACATATTTTACTCCACACTTAAGCCTTTTTATCTTAAAAGACTAGGCTCAATCTCTTTGGGAAGCCTATAAAGTCTGTGAAGCCGTTGTGAACCTATTTAAAATTATCATGTGTATATGTTTAATAAAATGTTATAAGTGAGATTTAACTCTAAAATTTTTAGCTAAAGATCTCATTATTTATATAATATTTTTAATAAATATATGAAACAAAAATTATTTGTATCGTATTAGATCTGAGGCCCTTTCAAAATTTTAGCCCAATGAAAAAATTTTTTGTTAGTAGTCTTGTTAACAAATTAGCCAAACTCATGCATCTAAATAATAAGTTTTTAGCAGGCCACAAGCCAAGCTTCAGCTAATCCATCACAGATCGAAGCTCTATTTAAAAATCTATCGTTAATTAGTGGGTTGTTGCGTGCACAAAGCGAAATTTAAACTTTCGATACTTGTTTAAACGATCTAATGATCTAACCACTAAACCAATTTATCTTTGATTCCAAGCTCTAGTTAAATTGCTACAATATATGACATATTATAATAAAGTCTGGTTTAACTTGGTTTATTTCTATCCCTACATGTGAATATTTATATATCTAATACACAATTATCCGTTCACGAAAAAAAACAATACACAACTATCTTAAAGTTTTTGTACAAAGTAGTTTTATAATATAGTATTAAAATTTTTATAACCAAAAAATTAAAATTTCATTTTTATTGAATAAAATAATTGAGAGAATTTATTTTTCCGAAATTATAAAACATGTTGCTAATTTTAAACACCAATTAACATACCCTGCCTGAAAGTTAAGGCATAATAACGGAATTGGCTTAGAGGCTTCTACAAATGAGTCCCTCACTCAGCCTATCATGCTAGCTTATTATCAATCACCTGCCGCCGCAGCCGCAGCCGCGCCGCCGCGGCCAATTTTCATGGCTTTGACATTTTTTCCCAGGGAGGAGGTCTTGAAATTTTCCTGTAACTAAAAAAAATGAAAAATAATCTACAGTGAACATTAACGTTTTTGGTCATGAGAGTTGAGACTGAGAGCATAAATAGGCCCAATAATAGATAAAATTGGGCCGTAATGCCCATTAGGTGGAAGACAGAAACCCAGGCCAATAGTTTGCACGTAGGAAAGCTTTAGTAGCCGGCGGCCTGATAGGTTTGCTTTTGCTAAACCATGAGACAAGGGTCCATGTCATGAACCAAAAAAATAAAAAGAGGGTCCATATCAAAAAATAAATAGTTTACCAAAAAAAAAAAGCAATAAATAAATGAAAAACCCCTAACAAAAGTAGTAAGTGACTTTGATTGCTTAAGTGTATGTAAGAGGGGAGTGATCACATCAAACCCCCTGAAAAGAACAATCGATAAGACGTAAGGAATTAGTTTCGGACTGCAAAACCTAGGATACCCTAAAAAAATGAAAAACATGTTAATACCTAAAATAATAATAATAATAATAATAATAATAATAATAATAATAATAATAATAATAAATAATGAAAAACATATTTTCTCACGTATTTTCTCTCAATTTACAACAATAAATGAAAGAAATCATTCGAGGGGAAAAAATAATTTTTAAATATAGCGATGGTTATGAAAGGTCTAGAGAAGGGGGTTGAATCTATAACCTCTTTTCATAATAGCTTGAATTCAACAAATTTAAAATTAAGAGTTAGTGATTCTATTTTAACATGGAAGCAGGAGACATGTTCATTTTGTCTCACAAAACGCAGGTAGGAGAAATAACAGAACGAAAATAGAAAGTAGTGAAGGAGACAAGCTCTTTTATACTAGTTCGGCCATTCCTATGCAGCTTAGATCCAGTCCCACCATTAACAAGATAGATTTCCACGATTAACAAAATGATTATAGATATTAATCCTCTATAGCTTCACTTGCTCTATCCAAAGAAATTCTTTTAAGCTCTCTTCACATAGAACTTAGACTTCCAATTGCTAATCCAACTTGAGTAAGGGGGACACCAAAAGTTCAATCCACAAAACGAAAAAACACACTCAAAATTTTATGTTTTCATGGCTTTTTTTTTTTTTTTCTTTCTAACCTATTATTCTTGCATTTTCTCTCTTTGGCTTTTTCAAATGCCTTACAAATATTGTCTTTTACCTCATAGAAACAAGAGATGATAAACTAAGAAAAACTGAATATTCATGAAGCACAATAAAGGAGAATACACTTGCAGATTTTTGCTAAGTATATAATTTTGTGTTTGCTCTCTTTCTTCTTGCTTTCTTCAATTGTTGAACCTCCTTTTATCATAAGGGTGTTGCCTCCAAAGAAAAAAGCTAAGTCAACTTCATTATGAGTAAAAACAAAAAGTATGTAGGAGCTAGCTGTTTTCATGGCAGCAGATATAAAATGTTAAGCTTATTCACAAGGCTTCCTTTCAATTTACAAGCGAGACAACATTTCATTTTAGTACAAGCCTTTGCTGCAAACATGTCAGAAGAGATAAGAAAAGATTTCTTCAATTAATTTCCTTTTGTACCAATTTAATCTTCACCTTTTATTTCTAGTTTTGACTCCAAGACATATTCTTTTCCATTGGATCGATCAAGGATGTTTGATGACTAGCATTTTTCTTTAAATTATTGCAAGTGAAATTTTGAATTTTCCATCAATTCTGGACAAGGCTAAAGAAGCATGCGAATTTTGTTATTTGCAACTTCACACTCTTTACTACCATTTAATAGTTAAGCTACAATAAAATCAATTTTGGTTTGTACTTCATAAAACACAACATCAAACAAGGGCTTTTATACCCAAAATAATAATGTTTAGTAATTACAAAAATACATTTATTTTTCTAAACACGAACTATAGTATAGGCGAGTAGCTAGGGAAAATATACGATTTAACAATATGATGTTAACAATGTATAAATTATTATAGATTTTGATAGTGAATTAAAAGGAAAAGGCTGAAAGACGATGGGTAAAGATGAGAGTAGCAGCTCAGCCCTAGAAATTAAAGTCCATATTTTATTGCTAAAGAAATTATTAATTCCTAATTAAGGCAAACGCCATAAAAGAAGGAAGATGCTCCTCAAGATCGATGGCTTCAAATTATGATTAATTATTGAGATTAGTGATGACATAGGTATAATAAAGTTAAGTTATATAGATATTGGAAGGTACATGCATAAGCATAACACAACATATATGGATGATGATCCTTCTCAGAAATTAACTTTTCGCACATTTGATTTGTAGAATAAAATGACGAGTATATCTGAAAAGATTTATTAAACAAAATTATGCAGTCTTTCATGGTGGTGGGAAGTGGGAACCAACCAAACAATGTTCCACTAACAAGTCATAGAAAAATAATTGAATTTTTATGAAATATTAAATACGTATTTTTATATAGTGCTTTATTTTAGTGTGCATTTAATACGGTTTTATATTTATAAAACGTTCATGCTGCAAAACAATTAATTAATAGATAATGTAAAGTAGGTAGTAATTTGGTCTGCGAAGTTTTATAGCGGTTTAGAATCGTCGCTAAATCTTAAGACAATTGCCGAAATATATCTATATATTAGTGTAAATAACTAAAGTATTTGTATTGATTTCTTTTTTAATATCAAACAAATAATTTAACATAAAATTTAAAGTTTAGAACTTAAAATATATATATATAAAATGAAAAATAATAAAAGGTGCAAAACTTTTTTAAGTAGACTTAATATATATTCTTATAAGAATTTTTTTTATTTGTGTAAAATTTTTTAAATTCATTAATAAAGATCGAATTCTAAATCTTTTGATTATAAAAATGCTATATCATATTATAAAATTATTTTTTCCAAAAATTTAAATCTAATAAAAAAAAGCACATAAATAATTATATATCTAATAAAAAAATTATAGGAATAATTTAAGAAATGTGAGAAAGCTCATAACAAGGTTCCTAAAAAGGTTTCAACACACAGTATATGTTCTTATACAGCACACATGATGTGTAAAGCAAAAGAGCTTGTTATTATTATTATTATTTGGTTAAAAAAGTGGTATCAATGTTACTATGATTATTATTATTATTATTATTATTAGTTTTAGTTTCATGGTTTAATTTAGGGTTAGCCATACATTCTTATACTTTTGATATGCTCTGCCGAAGCTTCTGACCTTCAGCTTGAAGAATCAAGAACCTAGCCACCCACCAACTATCTACTTTTAATTTATATTAATATTTAAAAAAGAAATATTATATTATTAACAATATTTTTATTTATCTTATATTTAAGTTAATACTAATTAATTTTCCATTTATTTTCCCATAAAATTATTGATCCTCTAATAACATTATTTATTTTGAAGTTTATAAAATTTCTAACATGTAAGACTTAATTTAATTTATTGAAGGAAACTATAATAATAACTAAGGTTTAATTACTTGAACGGATGAAACACTATAGACTTTGTAGCTAGCCAACAATTATAAAGAGAATAATCAAATATTCTTGTTCATCAATCAACAAAGCAAAAACACGCATGCATGCATCTATGTACGAATAATTTTGATCTGTAAGAAAAGATACATCTTTTTAAGTATGAAACACGCATGCATGCCTTTGGGCCGGGATTTTTCATTTTAACCGAATGAATTTAATATTCACATATTTAATAAATTTTTTAAAACTAAATTTAAATCTAAAAAATACCTATTTTCAACATTTTTAAAGTAAAAGTTGAAAAGATCTAAATTACTAATACAAGTATGAAGTATCTAATAATTGAGTATCAATACAATACTCTTTTTGTAGGACAATTAAAACTAGAAGATATAATTAAAAACATCTTCTCTTTCTCTTCTCATCTAAAAAAAGATTCTCAGTCTGAAAAAAAAAATTACAAATTGCAAATGAATCCAACTACAAAGCTACATACACATGTATATGCTTTCCAATATATGAATAATATTATATATAACATTATTATTTCCCCATGTTTATCATACAAAACTAAACATTATTGCCAATATTATTATATTCACAAACATCCACATATAAATACTAAACCCTTCCCATAGAAACCTACGTACTTCAATTCATTCTACAAATCAAAAACCATACACATAATATTACAATTCACCTTCAAACAAAAACAAAACCCTATCAACCCTTGTTTGTGGTTTTCTTTTTATTCATCATTATTATTATTATGGCGTTTATAGAATACAAGAATGTGTATAGTGATGGTAAGAGAGTTATGACCCTTCAACAATTCAAGCAATGGTTGAAAACATCATTTGACAAAGACGGCGACGGCCGCCTCAACAAATCCGAGTTGCGAGAGGTTTTCCGGCTCACTTCCGGAGGCTTGTTCGCCGGTTGGAAGAGCGACAGGGTGTTGAAGTATGCCGACACGGATCACGATGGTTTTATCGACGATGACGAGTTTAGAAAGCTAGCTCAACTTGCTGAGAAGCACTTGAACATTAGGATCACAAAGTAGATTCATAAAACACAAAAAAAAAGGTTGTATGATTTCAGTGTTTTTATTTTTATATTTGTATAATCTATTCTCAATGGAGTGTTTATTTGATTATTTTGAGGGCAAATGTAACAATGTTTAGTTCAATTTTATATTAACTTGGGATATAATTGTTAGTATGATATGTGATTTTATTTTATTTTGGCTAACAACATTTTATTTTAGATTCCACAAACTTTCAAATGTTTTTATGGTATGCATTAAAACTAGTCAAATTAGATCTAAACTGAAACTAACAAGTGGGTTATTATTACAAGCCTCACATTTCTTAAACAATGTTATTATAGTATTTATAAGGTTAAATTATTTTGTTAATTGTATAATTTTATTGAATTTTTAATTTGGTTTATATTTTTTTTTTTCTTGCAATTAGATCACTGCACCTTATTAGATTTTGTAATTAGATCCTTATTATGACAAAAATGTTAAATAATATTCTGTTATATTTAACGTTTTTATCACGCGATAAGGACTTAATTATAAAATTTGATATGATACAAAGACCTAATTAAAAGAAGGAAAAAAAAAAGTATAAAAACCTTATTGAATATTCGATAAAAATTATAGAACTAATAGAGTAATTAAACATATTTATTTTTTGATAAGTAATTAAACATATTTATAAATATGATGCAACCCTACATAACTTCTTAAGTTAAATGAGATCCATGGACCAATTTTTTTTTTTTTGGAACATAGTTAATATTGAAGCAGGTAGCTTGCCAAAAATGCACCCTGCACTTTTCATAAAATGATACATATAAATGTTGATTTACATAACCATAACCCCAAAAAAAAAAAAAAAAAAAATCACACAAATTACAAAACAGGTGTTAATTAAACACTTGCTCTGATCTTCTTACTATTATTCCCTCCCCCTCTACTAATAATAACACTATAAGCTGTGTGCTTGATAGCGACATTGGTTAGAAGAACTAGTTTCAGTGTTATACATATATATATATATATATATATATATATATATATATATATATATATATATTAACATTCTTCTTCACAAATCTCCCATCCATGGAGTGATGATAAGTGCCAACAAATCAATAGATAGAGAGTCACCTGCAATAGAATTTTAATTTTAATCAACTTACATGAAGTAGAATGTTGCTTAAAGTCTTAAACAGCAGCTAAACTACACCAACATAGTGTAACATGACATCAAACCAGGAGATGGATCCTATACGTTCATGTTATTATGTGTTTAGTGACGGATCCAGAAATAAAAAAAAAGTTATTTGATGATTTCGTCGTTAAATTTAGTTAGTATGGGGTCTAAGATAATGAATTATTGGGACAAAATATACATAACTACATGTATCGAAATTTCGAATCCATCTCTGCATATGAAGCCAAGTATGGAATCCATTTTGTTTTCTCTTTTTCCTTAACATAATTGAAAATTCTGAAAAGAGAAAACACTAAGAATGGAAACAGAAAATGAAAGCGCAAACCAAATGCACCCTAAGTTATCATCCAAACACGTTTTCCAAATTAGTCAGATAATCACATCACACCATTCACAACAATAACAAGTTCAAATTCTTTGCGATGAATGGCTTTTGAAATGATAAGTTGAAGAGTTCAATAAATATGATCACAGAGCAAAACCGACTAATTCAAGCCGAAAACGAATGTTTACCTGTACAATTCCTGAAGCAGCACAGCCACAACTAGACAGAGATTTACTTCCACTAATGTTTATGAGACGGGGGGCACCCGCAAATGGTTCCACGAATTGAAATCCTCCTACAACCAAGTTTAGGCAAGAACAAGGCCAAGAAATAAGTTACCTCAAACTAAAGCTTGTAATAATCCGATATACATATCAATACTAATGTAAACCTGCTCGGACGAGTCGGTAGGAGGGAAGATTCCATCTACAACGGCGTGAAGAGAAGGATATGATTTTGCATCGAAACAGTTTACAGCAATCTCTCCCTGAAAACATAGACATAGATAACATTGAAAGTTTGTAAACCTAAAACATTTCAAGAAATTTTTCCATTTTAGTCCCTACAAATTCGTTGAGTTTTTCTTTTACCGAGTCGATTCTAATAATTTTGAAAGTTTGTAATTAAAACCTCGTAAGGATATATGGTTACTAAACAACCATGAAATTGAACAAATCCTTATAACTCAGATAAGGTCAACTAACTTGAAAATTTTATAAATTTTAAGGGCTCTATTATCCATTTTAGAATAATAAGAAAGAAGAGTTACCCTGGGATTGATTATGAAGATTTTTCCTTTCGGGATTCCAACCTTAAGGTAGCTGAGTTCATCCGTATCCCTATTTCCGAAACCAGCATAGAAGGGATTGCAATCGGGAGGAAAAAGTGCTCTTATTTCCTGCATAACTCGGAGAATTCAACTTAAATCAAGACCATGCGGAAATTATTAAAGAATAATGTCTATTGTCATCATAACTAACAGCTAGAAGCTGACCTCTAAACATGCGATTTTGAATTCGTGAGGAGCCCTCCGGATAACTGAAAATAGGATGAAAAAAGATAAGGTTTCATAGTTCATATGGCAACAACCTAAAAAGAATGAATAATAAAATGAAACCGCGAGTGACCTTCTCGATACAGAGCAGGAAAAAGTCCATCCGGGGAAATGACAACCGGACCATCTGGTAATACTTTCCCATCCTGCATTATAACAATAGCAAGAAGAGATTATTTAAATTACTAAATTTGTTCTCTCTACTTCATTAGGTCTTAAAAGTGCTTATTAATTGATTCATCACCTGTTTAAGGTTGAACAGGAATCGTCTGGTGTGATAGGCTTGAGAAATTGCACGAGCGCTAAGAAAAAGTAGTTGGTATCCGTTATCCTGCGACGTGTGATATAGACATAACAAAAATCATAAGATTGTTGTCACAAAAATCAAGCTGCAGATATATGGATATATGATTAGTAAAGTCAGTTATATCGCAATCTCAAAAACAATTAAATTAAATGATGGAATGGAGCAACCAACCTGGATAGCAGAGAATAAATGTGCAACACCAGTTTGTGACCAATCGATTCCGACTAAAGGCATGACCTGACCTAGAACATCTGATCTGCAAGACATGAAATAAGAAGAAGAAATTTACATTATCACACCATAATCTGAATTATATGAATAAAAAGTTTCTTGTTCAACAAGGTATGTCTCTTAACCTTGTAATTGTTCCATCAACATCTGATATCACTATCCGGGTGTTCCATTTCCACAAATATATCCGAGCATCAACCTGATAAACAATGGTAGATATAAAAGCACAAGAAAGATAATAAAATAGAGATTCCAATCAAAGAAACAAACATCAATCTGAGTTTCCTTCACGGACCTGCTGCGTCCCCAGCATAGCTGTAGAACAACTGAAGGTTACCAAGTTCCTTCCTTCCTGCAGGTTCAAGGATGAAATCTGTTCAGATGTTGGAGTAACTTCCCTAACCTTGTTGGTTGATCGACGAGGCCGATATACACTAATGGTGCGAGATTTTTGAAATTTAGGACCAATATCAGCGACATCAAACATATCAAGAACACATTGAGAACAATCCCTTTGCTGAGAATACGGAATCGCAGGATCATCGATCTTAGGCAAGTATAAACCATTCTCCAAGGTACCACCCCTTGTCTTCTTTCTTTCTCGACGAGGTAGTTGGTCGAATTTCAGATTCGTAGACCACTTCAGCTCCAAAAGGTTGGCTGCGATCTCAGCACGCTCCAATAAGTCTTCTGCATCTTCAACATCTCCATTCAACGACCTTTGTCCCAACACAAGCCTAATTAGCCGGGATCGGCGAGAATCAGTCCTGTCCACAATTTCATCATTTTTTAAGCCATTCATATCAGCTACAAATGATCCATGCTCATCAAACTTGCAACTTTTTGACTTGAAATGCCTCTTCCTTCCCCATGGTAGGACAACATCAGCATCTTCACCGGACGATGATGATGATGATGATTCGCTAGATCCAGAATCTTCATCCCCTTGTTGTTCACCTTCACCATGTGTATCCCTAAAAAAGAAGGCTTCCCCTTTGTGGTTCATGTTCATGTGGAAACCGGCTTCAGATCCATTGACACTGATGCTAACCTTCTTCTCATCAGCCTTCAGAACTCTGTGGAGTTTCCCGAATCGAACCAACCATGGAGAGGACTTGAAGCTCCCATCTTTCTGCTGAACAACAACAATGTCCACAGCACCACCATAAGGGATGAATGGCACCGAAACGGTGGAAACACCGCGGGTGATAAAGCTGCCGAACCTCTCTACAGCTTGCATTGCACCCACCAAAGACAGTTACTCCAATCCTAATTCATTCATTCACACAACAAAAATCATTCCAATGAAAGACTCAAATGAATTCATCAAAATTCAAGCCATTCTCCACATTACAACAACAGAAAACACAAAAAAAGGCAAAAGGGTATGTCTAGTTTCCTTAAAAAAACCATAAAAATTGCAACTTCAAACATAAAAAACCAACCTTTAGATGAAATCAAATATATTTCCCAAAATTTAAGCCAACCTCAACATTACAACAACAGAAAACACAAAAAAAAAGCCAAAAGGGTATGTCTAGTTTCCTTAAAAAACCATAAAAATTGCAACTTCAAACATAAAAAAACAACCTTTGGATGAAATCAAACATATTTCCCAAAATTCAAGCCATCCTCCACATTAAAACAACAGAAAACACAAAAAAAAGCCAAAAGGGTGTGTCTAGTTTCCTTAAAAAACAATAAAAATTGCAACTTCATACATAAAAAACCAACCTTTAGATGAAATCAAATATATTTCCGAAATTCAAACCAAACTCAAACATTACAACAATAGAAAACACAAATGGCCAAAAGGGTATGTCTGGTTTCCTTAAAAAACCATAAAAATTGCAACTTTATACATAAAAAGCCAACCTTTAGATGAAATCAAATAAATTCCCCAAAACACAGAAATACCCAGTTCTTAGATTGGAAAGAGAAACATCATCAATTAATCAAAAATTAAAATTCAAGAACAAGGGGGGGCCAAAAACTTAAAAGAAGGAAGCGCCAATATTATGGAAGAATATTCGGTTTCAATTATTCCAATGTGCCAACAGCAACATTTTACAGCAATAATGATTAAATTGAAAAAACATGAAATGCACAAGAATATTCTCAATATCCCTATTGCTTTAATCAGATTCCACCAATCAAGCAATAATGATAATAATAATAATAATAATAATCATAAGAATTAGAAAAGGAAATTATGAAAAAGAATTGAAAATGTTACAGTGGGTGTTGGGGTCGGAGAATAGAAGGTGAAAGCAGAAATCCAAGAAACATGGTTGTTTGTTTGAGAGAGAAATGGAGTTTGATGGTGGTGGGACCCATGCAGCTACGGTAAAGAAAATATTGCGGCTAATGCTTCTAACATCCTTAATTAACCATTGAAACTAACTAGTTACTTTAACCATATAATAACGGTTATCCAAAATACAATCTAGTTTAGTTTAGTAAAAGACTTGTCATCATTCAATGGAGGGTCCAACTCCAACAACATCACATTATTGTCTTGTTGTCTTTTTTTAACTTTTTCTTTATTTTTTTTTATTTACTTAATTTTATTTTAATTTTTTTATAGCTTAATTGTTTATTTGCACTATCAACCAATTAAATTCATTTGTTTAGATGAGGTCTTAGGTTGTCATTTTGCTTTCTTTTTTTTTTTTACCAAATTTGATTTTAGAATTTGTTGCTATAATTTTTATTTATTTAATCAATTGACCAAACTTGTTTATTTAGGTAAAAATTTAGGTAAAGATGAATTATATTCTAATTAATTTAGTTGGTTCAATTTTTTTTTTTTTTTAAATCAAACGCATATGTTGTTAGATTATCTTTCATCCAATTGTTATTTTAGAAAGAAAAAATTATGTCCAAATTTAATAATAACTTGTCACATCAACAAAAATTTATTAAGCTAATAATACATGATAGAACTACATTATTAACATTAATTAATATATTACAAAGCCTACTAGCCAAGTCAATGTTAACTAACGAAGAAAAGAAGTACCTTTTTAAAAAACTAGACTCCTAGGAGAGTTAAAGAGTTTTTTTTTTTTTTTTTGGAAAGGATTAAAAAATAATTAAAAGCCTTTATCGCGCCTTCAGTTTAAAGAAATTGGTAGCTCTTCAACTAGTTCAATGGCGTGTTAAGATTATTTATCAGCAACAAATATATGTTTCTTTTTCGTGTGAAATTCATTTAACGAAAAATATAAATATTTTATGCAAAGAAAAGATATAATTGTGCCTCTTACTTATCATCATCAACCATTAGTGTAATAAATAATTATAGTCCCCACCATGGCCTAAATATAAAATTAATTGGCCATAGGTTAATAATATGTATCTTACAATTAACTAATTAAGAAGAATATTCCCTTCTTTCTTTTGGTACTAGTTGAGTGTGTCATCCTATCATTATCTTTACAATATTTAGAATGCTTAAATTAATCTATTAACTTTTATAGGCTCACCAAATTTTTAATTAAATTTTATATTTTTTTTAAATATTTGAATGAATTAATTTAACTTTTTTTTGACATAATTTAACTTATTTGGATCAATATTAATGTTTTTTCTACTGAAATGTCTCTGTCAAAATATTTTTAGTTTCGCTCACTTGTAATTAGTTAGTTCACATGTCTCTTTAAACAAATATTGATAACTCGAATTCCCCATGATATATTTTATTTATACTATAATCGAAGTTAATTTTTTTTTTCTAATGACAATTTTTTTCTCATAGTATCCCTAACTCAACAGGTAGAGAACTAATCCTTCGCAAATTTGAGCTTCATTTAAGGATTTACCGTTAGTCATTAAGTTACTGTATGCACAATACAAAATTCGAATCATCGACACTTGCTTAAACCTACTATTGGGCTAATCTTAGAGATTACATTAACCCAAGTTGATTTAGTGTCAAATTTTTTAATGGAACTCATTTTTACGACTTTTTCTTTTCGGTATTACAACGGGCCTAGGCCCAGATTTACAACATATTAACTATTGATTGGTAGAACTAGTAGAGGATAACAGATAAAAACCAATGTCTATTTTTTTGTTTTTTTATTGGGAAACCAAAGTATGTTTAGTATTTGTTTTTCGGCTTTGTCTAGGATGGTCTGATTTATGGTGAACCAAGTAGAATATTCTCAAATGAGTGGTTGAGAATTTACAATGAATATTAAAAGTAAAATATAGAAAAAAGTTCAACCGCTCATTTAAGAATATTCCATGTAGTCCATCATGAACCTGGTCCATTGTAAACTTTTCCTTGTTTTTCTCTGGAAAGTAATTTAATGAAAGTAACTGATTGATCCAGGTAAAGGCCCATTGGGCTTCTCTTCGTTGATAACAGGTTTTGGTCAACAACCTTCATGGCCATATTTGGTGTTTACGGGCCGAAGTTCGTTGGTTTAAATTTAATGTATGTATTGGACATACCAAAAAAGAAAATGACATTAATAAATTTTACACAAGATCTAAAACCAAAAAAACAATCAAAAGATTTTTAAGACCTCTTAGAAATATTTTTTTTTTAAAAATGTTTAAGGTACACTTTCTCTTTCTATCCTTTTTGTTGAATTCAAATTTTGTGCATTTATTCAAGTAGGTCTAATAGTCATATTACTAATTTATTTAAATAAGTATAAAAAATTTCAAATTCATCTTTTATATATGCTGTAATGTATTGGCCTGGCTATGAATCCTTAATTCATTGGATCTTGCACATTAACAAATAAACAAAAAAATGTTTGGCGTTTAAAATTCGTTAAAATTTGATCAAGTATATAATCTCCCAATCATTTAGGAAAAATGGATTGATTAAAATGTTTATACCGTGAAGGTTTTTATAATAATAGCTTATAAACATTTAACAATGCTACGAAATCAACGTTAGGAAGTCATTAAGGAGCCAATAACTAAGTTATTATCCAAAATTTATATGAGTTATCATCCGTAACTCATATATCCAAGATTAAGTTATCATCCAAAATTTATATGAATTATCATCTATAATTATGTATTGGCTCTTAATTATTTTTAAATTTCTTATGGTATTTCTACTAATAAATTAAAAACTAATTCATAGTAGATCTTTATTTTATTGAAAGGAGATTCGACTCTTACTATTCAATTAAATTGACGAATAATTTGAACAAAAACTTTAAGAACTTCCATTATTTTGTCATGCTGACATCATCACGTCCATATAACTATCATGTACTTCTTTTAGTTTCACATACAAATAATTATTATGGTTAAGAAATAACCCCCATTTTCTGGTCTATGTTTCTAAATTCTGACTTTTATATTATGTGTGGGGCTCTAAAACTTCCAGCATAATTTGATCTTCTTTTTGACTTTTTTTTTCCTAACTTCTTTCGACTACTAGGTTTATAAATTAATTCAATCTAGTTAAATTTTGTATAAATGTTTTTTTTTTTTTTATCTTAGTTTAAAAATTTGTCTTTTTTATAACAAAAGAGATAACAAATAAACATGGACTTTTAGGGTTTTTAGTTACAGAAATTTTAATATCATGCTATTAAGTTATTATGTATCCATATATATAACATAGAGTCATAGACCTTGGTTTAAATTAAAATTATTATTTTCTAGAAGCTGGACCTTTAATTTTTGGGTAAATAAAAAGTATAAATAAGTTAATATATTAGTGATAAAGCATACATGCATAAAAATATTTTAAGTACTTACTGATAAAATTCTTATATAAATTAAATCAGACTAAAATGATTCTTAATTATGTCAATAATTTGCAAGAGTCATCTTTATTATCTTCTGAATCCAAAACTTCATAAAATTAATTATAAAAGACGAAAGGCTAATTAATCAACTTAATTCAATGAAGATTTTAAAATTATCTTTATATGAAAAAATTTTATTTTGATCATTAAATGGTAAATTGAATAGTTAAATTTTAATATGTTATAAAAATATTACTATTTTAAAAGAGTTACATATTTTTTTTAAAATGTGACTTTAAAAAACAAAATCTCCATAAAAAAAAAAAATTTACATAATCATGAAATAGTTATCACTTATCATGTATGAAAGTTATAAAGTGAAAGTTTGAAGCTAAAACTCTTAATTTGTTGAATAACAACAAACCAAACATAAGTAGTTGTCTCTACCTCGTTAACTAAAATCATATATAGAACGAGTGATGTCATTCAGTGGAAATAAATTCAAATTAAATCAAACATTATAATGAAGGAAAGATAAGATGTCCAATTAAATTAAGCAAATACACAGCTAGCTAGGTCTAGTAAGAATATATAATACAAGTGCCATGTTTTTCTCATTGTTGAAAATCTATATATGCACAAAGGAGATTGGCTAGTGGCTATGCCATGTTCATTACACAAGATTACAAGAAGCAAACTATTCATCAACAATTTCAACAATTAGGGAGCACCTATGCCAACTTGTGTAACAAATTTATTAACTTGTTCAAATAATAATAATAATAATAATAATAATAATAATAATAAGATTAAATTATTATATTAATCCATGCAGCTTCATCAAATTTTCAATTAAGTTTTTATATTTTTTTCTTTCAATTAAATTTTTATATATACAATATTCAAATTTTCATTTAGATCCCTATAATGACAAAAATTTAAATTTAACGAAATATTCTGCTATCCAAAATTAATATTCTTCATCTATTAAAGATTTATTAGTGGAATATTCTGTTAAATTTATTTATTTATTTATTTTTACAATAGAGATCTAATTGAAAATTTGAATATTATATAAAAACCTAATTAAAAGAAAAAAGAAAAATATATAAAAATTTAATTAAAAATTTGGTAAAACGGGTAATAGAATAATTAAATATAATAATAATAAAATATAATAATAATAGACGAACCTTTATAATTATACAATAATAAAATAAAGACTCAATTCTTGTGTACAGTGTTAAATTTAACGGCTAGGATTATAAACAATACCCTCTTCTCTATTCATTTTAAACAATATAATTGAAATTATTCAATACTTTATTGAGCTTATTCTTTGAAGTTTTAAGTGAAAACAGTGTGCTTATAGCAGGATGACTCAACTTGAGTCAAATTAGTTCGAATTTAGTTAATTTATTTAATTTAATACTATAGGTACTATTTTAGATTAAAATAAATCAAATAATATTCGGCATTAAGTAAAGCCACCTTAATTATGTGATATAATAATCACATTCATTCCCACTAATTAAGGCACTAACAATAGTGGAAGTTTAATTTTTTTAAAAGATAAAGGAAGACATGACATAGTTTTTCTTAGCTTATTTTAAAGAAAAATCAAAATTAATTAATTGTTTTTCTTAGCTTATTTTAAAGAAAAATCAAAATTAATTAATTATTTAATCAGTCACCTTAACATGTAAATTATTGTAATGTTTTTTAATCAATCATATATATATATATATATATATATATCCAAGCATATAGAAATTAACCGTAATGAAATTTTCTTCTAGATTTCTCAACATGAAACCCCACCTTTTCAGAACTTGGAAACACAATTAGCTAATGTGTGAAAGGTTGAAATTAAAGATTTGAAGAATAATTTGTTGCTCACTCCTAGGCTTTGTTGTTGGCATGCTGTCTATCCTAAGATTGGTCTTCACTATATAAAAAAATTTAAAAAATTCAATTATATATATAATAAAAGGATAAAAAAGAAAAGAGGAGAAAAAGTTTCCCCACTCAGCCAAATTCTAGAGCTTGAAGTATTTGTCTTATGTTACATTTTTTTCTTACTATCTTATCTTGAAAAATAGAAAAAGCTAAGAAATGAGCATTTAGAATATTATTTTATTTATTAATTTTTTGTGGTATGTGTATGTCCAACCAAATAATGCCTCCATGATAAAGATGTTGACCTTATAACCATGCTTACAAAATTCTTTCAATTATATGCTTGTTGCATGTAATTTGCATGGACCACCACCTTCTTACACGTGTGTGTGGGCTCTACCCCTTAATCATGTAATTTCACTATTTTGTTTTGATAGTAATAAGAGATTTTTAAAATAATAAAGTGAAAATTTAATTATTATTATTATTATTTAAATATGTAATGTTTATCACATGCGGGTTTTATTATTTTAATTTAAAAAATAATTAATTCTTTACTTTATTAATTTTCTTTCTTTTATAATGAATTTTTTAATTTTCTTATTTTAGAGAAACTTGATATCTAATAATAATTGTATTTACTTTTAATTGTACATCATATTGATTATTGATTTTATTATTAATAGATTAAATCTCTTATATGACCTTATTTTCAATAAAGAAAAACTATTTTTCGTAACATATTTTCAACGATAATAGAATTATAATTATTGTAATTTAGTTAAATTTTATAGAGTAATGATATTTGAACAAGTGGTTTTGGTTAATAAAGTTCAACCAAATGATTTATTTTTATGCTAAATAGAATATTATTTCGGTGTCAAATAGTATAAAAAATTGCATATAAATAAAATTATATTTGACATCAAAATAGTTTTTTATTTAGTATAGAAATAAATAATTTGATGGACTTAATTGACCAAAATCACTTGTTCACATATAATTATTGAATTTTATATTTTGTGTCAATTATATATTTTCCATTATTATTATGTATTATACCGACAATTTTATAATTAAATTACCACTAAAACCCTTTAGTGACAAGTTATAAGATATCTAGCTAATATCTAATTTGTATAATAAATATACTAATAGCTGATTTATTATTGTCACTTAAAGACAAAATAAATTGTTAATATATATATTGTAGTTTTGTATTGTAGTTATTTTTATATTCAATCTAATAATAATAATAATGGAAAATGTAATTTTTTTTTGTGACTAATGGAAAATGTATTTGGTCTAATATATCTATTTTAAGTTTATTTTTATTTATTTATTTTGGTATTTTGGTACCTTTTTAAAGTTAGGGTAGTCAATGTATGGCTGTGGAGTTAGCTTGCAGAAAGATAGAGATGAGTAGAGAGTAGTGTGTTGGGGCTCACTCACATGCATGACCTATTTGCCCTAAACAACATGACTAATTCAATAATAATTCATTATTAATTAATGAATGGTTATGGATGGTGATCTAAATCAATCACTAATAATACACTGTTCAATCCCAAAATAGTTTGATGCCTATTACCCTATTGCTTAATCATCTCTTCCAACATTTTGATCTCAAATCATTTTCAATTAGAGCAATGCATGTGTTATATATATGGACTGAAATTACTTTATTTTTTTTAAAAAAAAGTCTATAATTGGATAAAAATTGGCCCTTAAAATCTTACTTCATTAGTTGAGATGTAATGAGATCATTTATCTATTTGTTGAGAATTTAAATATCACCTTTTATATATATAGTTTATTCACCAGCGGAAAATTTTAAATTAAGTTCACATTTATGAGAAATTAATCTTTAATCTACTGAATTAAAAAATACTATAAAAAAAAAACCTATAAACTTAAGTTTAAAAATGGCATATGAATTTCTTATGCAATTTTTTTAAAAAAAATTTTGGTAACATAGGAAATTATAGTTAATTAAGTCTATAACAAGTTAACGACCCTCTTGGTTGCTCATTTATTTTCTCTAATTTTTTCATATAATATTATTACAAAAAATCATATTTTGCAATAGAAATCAATCTAATTAGCAATTAAGACAAAAACCTTTTTTCTCATATTGTTTTCCAAGTTGCAAGTACAAATGGCTAACTAATAAGTAGGCCTTTATTATATAACATCACTTAGATTTGACATAATTAAAAATCATGGTACTTTTAATAAAGCTTTTTATAGCTTCTTAGGAGCTATTTGTTGTATGAACATCAAACACTTTGAGGTGCACGTGGAGGAGCCCAATATTACACTTAGAAGAAGTTAGAACTTAGAAGTTAGAACATAACCAACAAGGAAGGAAAATCTTATTCAAAGATTCCTTTTTGAAATATGGGTTTTACAATTTTATTATTTTATTCTCAAATCCCTTGTGTACGTACGTGCAAATTTCTTTTTCTGGGGACCTTCATCACCGGAAAAAAAATATTTAGTAGAATAAACAATTAAAATCAATCTTAAAAAAATTTAGATAGAATATTTTATTTTAAACAATTTTTTTTAAAATTATTTCTGTGAAATAGATTGATACTTTTATTATTTTGAAAAAGTCTAATTTATCTTATATTAATATCATTATACTTAATTTGTTTATAAAAAAATTGTTAAAAATTTATTTGTCAAATATATTTATTAAAAATGTGATTGAAAATAACATAAAAATCAATTTATTTGATGAGAATAATATTTGAATATTTTTAGAAAAAAATTGTTAAAAACTATTAAAATGTCTAATTTAAAATTTATTGGATGTTTACTCTATTTATTATAAAATAAAAAAAATAAATTTGAAAACAAAATTAAAAAGTGAGAATTGGGCATGCCAATCCCATCTTCTTTTGGTGGCCAAATTTGGATCTTTGTGACCCATTTCCAAAACCAGCACTGCATTTGCTGTGTGACTTGACAATAACCCAATGCAATAGATAAATTTCCAACACCCTTTTCCCTACACACACGAGTGTTAAACATATCAACATCTCATGAATCATCTAATCCCTATCTTGAGTATTATCAAAATAATTGTGTTATATATTATTATGAAATACTAAACCTCTACCAACATTATATTTATATTTTATTATGTTATCATAATATATACATACACAAAATACATATGTTATTAGCCAAGCTTACCACACCCTTATGTCATGGAAAATATCTTCTTATTCACATTTCTAGTTAATGTAATCAAAGTGGTAATATAATATACCCGAATTATTATATATATATATATATATATATATATATATATTATATATATATTTTGTTATAAAATAGAATTTTTTTTTATATTTTATAAAAATTTAAGTAAAATGTAAAAGTAATTCTCATATATTTTTAGTAAAATTTACATTTATAATAATAAATTTCTATAAAACATAATTTTTTTTGACCACCTATAAAACATAATTGATTATATATAAGAGCTAGGAAGGGGTCAGAGTTTTCATATTAAAAAAGTGTTTCCAAAAAGACCAACCTCTTCCCCTTTGACAAATACCAACTAAATCCCTCTCTTTCTCTTTCTCTTTCTCTCTCTTTCCCTGCCTTTCAACTCCCTTTATCCCTTTCCAATCTAAAGTCTAAACCTTCTCTTTTTTCCCTCTTATCATTCATTCAAAGGAAGAAGGAAAAAGAAAGTTACAAAATATTCTCCTTCTGGTCACCAAAAAAAAGAATTATATAAACCTAACAATTCCATAGATATTGCACCAAATCTTATTAGCTTCTAATTATTCTCAATGGCAACTTATCAAGAACAACAACAACAAAGGAATAGAGAAACAAAGGGAGTTGAAGAAGTAGTATCATCAAATTCAAATCAATGTTGTTCTTCTCCACCTTCAAATAATACTTCATCATCTTCATCATCATCACCATCTCATGAATTCTCCTTCACAATTTCTCTAAATTCTCATCACCATCATCATAGTTCCTTCATCAACAACAACATATTCAATAGTACTAAGAACAACAACAATATTGATTTGTCTCCTGCTGATGAAATCTTCTTCCATGGTCACTTGCTCCCTCTTCATCTCTTCTCATCACACCTTCCTCAATCACCTCGTTCTTCCACAAACTCCATGGACGGCTTCACTCTCCCCATAAGAGACCTTCTAGAAGATGAAAACCCCATCAAAGAAAATAGCAACAACAAAGAAGGTATCATCAACAACAACAATAACAACAATAGAGGTAACAAGTTCAAACCTTCTCTAATCTCTTTGTTTGGATTGAAAAAAGGGCCAAAAGGGTCACCAAAAAAAGAGGAAAAGGAGAATCTTGACAAGAAGAAGAAAAGATTGAATTTTGATGTGATCCATGCAATGAAGAAGTACTTGAGAATTGTTCAACAACCATTAGTACTATTTAGAAGGAGAGGTAGTAATAATAGTAGAGACAAGTATAGGATCAATGGAAGAAAGAGGAGTTCTTATTCTTATTCTTCAGGGAATGTTACACCAAATAGTCATAATAATAATAAGCAAGATTTGTTCAGAGGTTATTGGAACTCATCAGCACCAGCTTCAATGATAACATCACCAACAAATAGTGGTCATCTTGTTGCAACTCCAACAACTCTTCCTTCTAGAGATAGCACCATGGAAGAGTTACAAGCTGCAATTCAAGCTGCAATTGCTCATTGCAAGAACTCAATTGCAAAAGAAGAGAAGAAGCTCAAATGTTCCGATTAAAAACCTGATCCGATCCGATCCAACCTGACCCGTCTTAGCCCAAGAAAGATTTATAAGGGTAATTAGAAGTTTTTGAGCAAAGATATTTTTCCATTCTCAAAACTTAAGAGAAGGCTTAAATTCTAATACATGTTTATAGGATAAGATTTTTTTTCTCTGTTATATTATGTGTTTTATGTGGTATTTGAGTCATTGTGTACATAAAAATGTACAATCATTTGGGGTCCAAAAGAAGCATAGCTAGAAATAATATCCAAAAAGGTTAATAATTTTTGCCAATTATATATGCAAGTACTAGTGCAATAGTACATTATGTCATAATTTCTAACATAAATTGTTCTCTGTTACAGTATTTAAAGGTTGCATGATATTATATACAATAAGTTGTACTAGTAACCTTTTTAAGATTTCAGTTATATGTATCACAATCATCATAAATTATACAATAAATATGAATATAATTATTTTAGAAAGATCAATTCATAAAGTATAATGCACGGATACGAGATACGAAATTTTTGTTAAAAAAAATACGAATACATAAATATATATATATAATAAATAAATTTTATAATTTTTTAGACATAAATTGTATTTTTTAATTAATAAAGTATGTTTTATGTCAAATTTAATACATTTTTATTTATAAGTAATATTTAAATAGTAAATTTAACATATTAAATTGTATATTTAAATAATTTTGGAACATACAAATTTAAAAATAAATAAAATTGACTCAAAATATTTTTTTATTAATTTAAACAAAAAGCGTATTCACCGTATTCAAAACGTACACAACCGTATTCGAGACGTACCTAAAAAATATTAAAAAGTTTGTTTTTGTGCGGTGAAAAATTGATATGTGAAAAATAAATAAATAAATAAATAATTCTATTTAATATCACTTAAACTGGAGAGACATTTGAAAAATTGTCACAAAAACAATCAAATATGAAATAAATTACTTTTTGTTAAAAAAAAATGGTTGACACGAAAAAAAAAACTATGGTTAACACGACAAAAAAACAAAAAAACAAAAAACAAAAAAACTATGCTTATATATGACAACGGTAAATGTGACATGATTTTGTTTGCTATCTTAAAAATTTCCTTTTTAATACAGACAGATTCGTTTTATCTCTAATTCATTTCTTAACGTTTCAATTTTTTTCTTAAAAAAATATTTATTTTTATAATTTTATCAGTATTTAAATTATTAGAATATAATTTTTTAAAAATTTACTCCTTTATTTAGTTTATATAAAGTTTAATTTTCATGTATAAAAAAGTTTTAGGAACATACTCACATACAAATTGAATATGTAAAGAGGATACATATGAAAAGCAAACACAAAAAAAAAAATAATAATAACGAAAGAAACCCATTATGATATTTATGACACGAGTTCTTATTTCTGTACGTGTTTTTTCTTTATGAGAGTAAATATTTGTATTACTATATTATTAAAAACAAATAATTTTTAAAACTAAATATTTAAAAAATCATCTAAATAGGTAAATCTAATTAAATAACAGTATCAAATACATTAAAATTAAACTTGTTATCCACATGGAAGTTTGAGATGATAAAAACACATACAAAGTAGGTAGTGATGTGTGAGAATATTTTTGGTGTATTGAAGGCCAAAGGGCAACGTTATCTTGTGTGACATTTTGTGGAAGAAGATCAATCAATAATGATGACCCTTTTATTAAAGATCAGTTTGTTGTTGAAGGCTATATCATATCATAAGGTAGCCTTCAATTTTCAAAATCATGATACATATGATACATAACACGAGTCCAATTCAGTCATATTTGGACTAGATAATGATATGCATATGCTAGATTCCTTGCCAAACAATCACTTCTACCATGTCACAATCATCTCCAGGAACATTGTATCCAACTCTTGGTAAAATCACATTGTTCTTAGACACTAGTACACTTCTCTTAGAATATATATATCCATCTAAATTTTAAAGTTTAAACAATGTAATGCCTTAAACAAGATCTATCAAGAATTCATAATAAGTCATTCTAGTATTTTTAACTGTTAATTTTAAAATATTTTAGGATTAAAATTAATGATTAAAAATAGTAAAATCCATAATAACATGAAATATTTAATACGTTTCCTATCTTAAATACCATCTTAGGATCAAGATTGAATAAATCTAATGAATTGAAAAAGATTATGGAACACTACAAGGAATCTTACTTCCAAATAGCTAATGATGAGCTGGTGCAAAATAGAACATTTCAATGATTAAAAGTTGAAATAATTTTTCTTATAATTAGACTCGTCGATGGTATACGCACATATACTTCTTGAAAGGATTAGGTTTGCATTTATATTTAACAATTATATTAGAATTGAAATTAGGTGTGTCTAACTCAACCCCAAAAACTAGCTCAAAAGATGAGAAATGTCTCATACTTATATTCACTTGAAAGACCATATCCTTGAGCGATGTGGGACTTGTAATAAATTATGATTAGACATAGAGTTAATCTAATGTAAACATTCTCAATTCTCATGTATTATTAAAAAAATTCTTATTTATTCGTCTTCCAATGAATAAGAATTCGTTCTCCATAAATATGGTGAAATTAATTAAGTGAAGATTATATTTTTTTTTTAAAGGAAGTACATTACATACAATATATTTATTTTTTTATTTTTATTGTAAAAAAAAACAATCTATGATATTGATATATCTTTCATTATTGGTGGTAGAATTATCCATAAAAATGTCTCTAATTAATTATCACCTTTTCGGGTAAACTAATGTAACCTATTGTATGCTGACAAGAACATTAAACAAAGTCACGTGTTGTCGTGTGGATTTCTTATCCCTTACGTAAAGACTTTTGGGTCTTGAAATTTAGTTCCTTTGGAAGGGAAAAAAAATGTTTAGTCATTTGGAAAGAAGAAAAGTCCTCGTCCAAAATAAATAAATAAATAATAAGAAAAATATTTATGTCTTCATTTTCACTCCATACTTCTTATCCATACTTCTTATGAAAAAACTTATTAATATTACAGAAATTGATAAAATACTCTTTAATTTTATTAACGATAAAAATTCCTCCTAATAATTTAAAAAACATGACAAAAGTATTCTAATTAAACACTTTTATCACTTTTTAAATAATTAAAACATTTTATCATTGACAAAATTTAGAATCACTTTTATAAGATTTTGAAAACTTCATGAATAATATTAGTTGTTTGTCTATTTTTTTAAGGAGTTAGACTAACCTACCCCCTTAATCATATAATTCTCTAAAACTAAATCTTTCAAGTAGCTCAGTGATCAATTATAAGACTGTACCTAACATATTTAGTATATAAAATATTATTTTCCTAATTGAAACAAATTCATTTTAATAGATTATTAGTAATCTACCTAATTTTATTCTCAACACCTAAAATTTCATTGTCTATATATATAATGCCTAAGTGTTAGCTTAACCCAGTTTGAACTTTGAATCCAGTTAATATTAAAGTCAAAATAATAATAGAAATTCACTGAAAAATTAATGAAAATAATAAGATTATACTAATACTAAAATCAAGTGCTTTGAACAATGGATTTGATGGGGTTTGAAAAATGTGTTGAGTACAAATATCACAATAATAGTAACATCATCAAAACTGAAGTTGTAACTTGGAAAGTTTATAACACAACATATATCACTTGAATTGGTGGCAACCTGGTATACATGATTTCAGGTCTCTTGTTCCTGCTGCTCACAAATCTTAACACATAAAAACAGCAAAACTGGAAGTAACCATGTACCTATCTAATAAAGTATATTACAAATGGCCTCCTATATTATTTGTATGGTAAAGAAGAAAAGGGAGTGATAAAATAAAATAAAAAATCAAATGCTACAAGAATGAATCATTCAAAAGGCTTCTTAACACAGGTCTATCATCCTACAGCAGAATTTATCTATGAATTCTAATTAAAAAACCCCCTATATATCATATCACATTACAATAAACAAAGACCACTTTCCTTTTAAGGTCTATTTAGTGATTCCAAAGAATCCATATACAAATCAATGGACCCTGGAAAAAAAAAAAGAAGAAATTATATTGGAAAGAATGAATTACCTTGGACGTCCTATCGTGCACTGCATCCTTACATACAACCGTTTCACAACACTTGGGTGGTTGCTGTTCAACACTTCCAGGTAAGAAAACTTCAAAACAAAATGGTTTTGGTTTTTGGTATGGATTCTCAGGTGAAATTCCAATTTAGATCCAAATTATGAGAAGCCCATGTGATGAATGGGAATCACTGTTGCCTGGAAGTTTGAACTTCTTCTAGTTATATCAACAATCTTTATCACTCTCAAAGGGAAAATATACATGAGAGTTTAATCATCATCACTTCCACTGCTGTGTCTACCTGAAATGGAAGTATCAAGAGAGCCGATTAGATTATGGACGTGTAAAGCTGCGCAAAAATGGTTAATTATGAACTACTCGTCAAAAAGACCTGATGCTTTTTTGCCTTCCATGGCTTCTTTCTTATCTTGACAACTCGTGCAAAGGAAAGGCCCATCCCAAGGACGCAGTTTCCGAGGGTTGGGTGCACCCTCAAATATTGAAACGCCCTCCCCGGGTTTCATCTCTACTTGACACACTGCACACATAAACAACTTGAACATGTTGCAGAGCGGATATTTTGTATCTAACCTGCATTTCAGATAAATGATTTCCCATGTCATGAGAGAATACAAGAATATAACGAGTTGCTAAGTTGAACAATTGTTATGTAAAACCATACCTCTCGGAAAGCATAGCAGATCCTTCTTCGTACAATTCCTCTACCACATCTGGCTCCAGGTAATCTTTATCATTATAAGAAGACGACTCAGATGACTTTTTACGAAACATGGACTTCATTATTCCTTTCTTTTTTCGTTGTGGTGCAGGAGCAGGTGGCTTCTCCTGAGGTAATATATCAACAACGATGCAGGTTGTGTCATCTCTAAGTCCTTTTGCTTCTACAGCTTCCTGAAGATAGAACGAAAAAAGTGAATAAGTTTGATACGTAATAGTTCATACTGCCAGGACCACATGAAACTCACAATGATACAAAAGATCAACATATTTTTTTTATATAAGATTCAAAGACTCACTTTAACAATATGTGATGCTGCTGTATCTGCTGACATGCCACGACAAGAATCTAAGACTGCTTCCGCAGATAGAGAATCCCAAACCCCATCACTGCAGATAACTAGCCTGCCTCCAGCGGTGGACAACTGAATAAACAGATAAAGGAGGGAAGAAAGGCAGGAATTGTTTGACATAGGGATTTCATTGAAAACAAATGACAAATTCACATCGCATATAGGTAAAAATCAAATCATTAGCTCCAGCGAAATTTCTAAACCATTGTATTAGTATTAGTAGAACATTTACTAATCAGGATATATATACTTTTTTGTTGGACAATTGGGGATGGGCCGATGGGGCAAGGGCGGGGAGGTGATTCCTCAATTGAAACCAGATACATATAAAGTTATGCTTAGAAGGCAACAGGTTAGAGTAGTGACAAACCTTCACTTGCTTTACATACGGAACTGGGACAATAAATTCACCAATATCCATATCGCCAATTGACCGTGAAAGACACAAGCCTCCAGGCCAACATCTTAAAGGCCCAACCTACAAAAAAAGCAATAATCTAGTAAGAGAATTTAAAATTAGGCAGAAGAGGGATCACAATGAAAGGAGGATTACCTCTGTGCCTCCACCAGTGTTTAGCCGGCCAACCTCACCCCCACTAGAGGTGATGCGCACCCTCCTGATGAAAATAAAAGAAAGGTCAGTTTGTGCTATACTGGAATAACTTAATACAACTGTTCAAGTAAAAGATTCCGTCAACAACTTACTCCTCTTCATTTGTTTCTAGCCTATGATCTGCTGACAAATAATAAAGCCCACCTTCACCAGATTCAAGTACGCAACGTGAATCACCAACTGATGCAACAGTTACAACCCATCCTTCTATAATCACAAAGGTTACAGTTGTTCCAGATTTTTGTCCTGCAATGTACAATATAATAAATAATAAGAAGAATTTATCTAAGAAGCGCCCTAAAAGGCATTGGTTATGAACATAAAAGTGGAAATTTTGGATTTGATTTACATTTTCTATGTGAACTTTTTAATTGCAGTCTTAATAAGTGCCCTTAGGGTATTTGTTAGCAAGATCCTAATAATAATAATTTTGAAAAGTAACAATAAGAACTCTTGATCGTAGGTAAGTTACACAAGCTTAATAATGATCACTAATTGATATTCTTCAGTAACCATTATATTATATCTCTTCATTTCTTACCTGCCAGAAATAACTAGACGGCCACAACAACTCTACTATGCATGAATATACAATACTAACAGTTAGCAAGAACTATGAATTAGAGAATTTTAAGGGTCAAGTTACATCAAAAGTAGGACTCAATTTTATGTACATGGATAACAAAGAAACGCAACATGAGGCAGGGGGTAAAAATCTGTTAAAACCCTTGGACAAGGGCTACAGAAAACTTCAAAGGAATCTACTATGCTTGATTCCAGAACATCAAATTGAACCATTGCATGTTTTATAAAAATTATGGAGGGGGAAGACAACAAATATTTGCTAGGAATGTTTCTACAGATTTAACTAGAATTAATCAAGGAAGTGTAGAGCTTCACACTTCCTTTATTATAACTGGCAGGACATTACAAAATAAAATTATTTTTCATTTGATCATTTTAATGATCTTGCACACTCAAACCCAAGGTTACATTTATCAAAGCTTGTTTGAAATGATGTGTGATAAAAGAAAAGGCTCAGTCCAAAAATGCCACAAAAGGACTTACATACATGGTGAAGTAAGGAGTTAAACAAGTAAAAAGTTAAGGCTTCTTTGTTTTGTATATAACTTTTAAGTACATGAACAGTCACATCAAGATCCTAAAATAAACTAGGGCAGAATTATAATTGTTTTGCTTTCAGCCAAAGGTAGTAGCAAAACATGATACTAAACATGTCCATCATAGATATAAGCAAATCTCTACATATTTCATCTTATTCTTTAACATCTTGAGAAGGCTTTAGTGATAGATGATAACAAAGAAATATGTACAAATAATCTTGGAGATCTCAAATATCCAACTACTTAACAAATAATAAACAGTGCAAACAATACAAGGAATGAACTAAGCTACCTTTCTCCTGAAAATCTTTGTCAGTTTTTACAAAGCCTGCAACTAATGCCCTAGGCAACGCTGCTACCCACTCATCTCTGTTAAGATCAGGAGGAACCGCACTTAAAACATTATTTAGAAGATTCTCCTTAGAATAAATAGCAGCAGCAGTTC
>JASCZI010241790.1:40478-67016 GCA_036250425.1 Stylosanthes scabra
CTATCAAATAAATATAAATGTCAAATTAATAAATAAAATAAAAAGAATATTCAATCAAAATTCAAAATACGCGTATTCATATACAGCTCACTACACTACACACCCTCCATTACTTGCGCTACCTCTCATGTTTCAGTTTCAGGCATGCATGCATTATATATATATTTCTTCACAAAATAATAAAATAAAATTCTTATTATTGTGTCAACATTTCTTCTTCCTATATTATTCTTGTTCAATTCCAATTCAACCTATATTTTTTTTATAGAATATAATGTAGTAATAATATACTTGTCTTGCAAGAAAAAATTATATAGTAATAGTGTGATTAAGGTTCTCATGATGGGTAAGAGAGTGTGACCATGTCAACAAACATTTATTAATCAATATAAATAATTCATTAAATGATTGCATCTACTCCCCACGTTATGTATGATCTGGATTGAAGTCACATTTTTTGGTTCTCTTTTCTCAAAGAGTGTTAATTCATAAACTTCATCATAACTTTCTTTATTAACTTATATTGCTATCAGAAATTCAGAATTGTTTAGTTTTATTTATTTCTTATTGACTTTAATGTAATTTGATATGGTTATGATTTTAGCATAATGTCTCAAAATGAAACTTGTGGATGAAATATTGAAACACAAGAATACAGGCTTAGAAGTTAGAACTTCTCACAAATTATAAGAAACAGTTTCCCCCTTATCGAGCGCCACTTTCAGGCGGTTTGACGTAGCCGTATCTCCTTCTGCATATATGCTGCTCCAAGTTTCAAACCATATCAATTGGCATGGGCTTCATTTTGGAACATTACACCAAAATTAAAACCATGTCAGGTGGGTTTTTTTTTTCCAGCAAACTTTTAAGCCAATTTCTTAAGATCTAACTGCTTTTGACCCTCATAAAGACCTAGATTTCATGGGCTATTAAGAGTTCTATTATATTTTTATAACTATGTAGTCAAATCCGATTTAGCTAAGCCCAAAATCTAGAATACATTAAATCTAGCAAAATAAATTTATAAATGAATGAAATTTTCTGCATAGAATTAGTTTAAAAGTTCCAAAAATTCCAAAGTTCTTTGGCAAAATGATTTACATTTTACAAAAAACACTGCCTGCTAATCATCAACCTTTTGCAAATGCAGAAGTGAGGATAGATAGTTAAGTGACTAACCACCCTCAGCTATAACATTTTAGTAGGATCCACACACAATAAAAGTCATTAATCCAACTGTAATTGTTTCTTCCCACTTTACAACTAACCTTTGCTTTAAAGGGTCCATAGCAATCTCATTTGGATCATAATGCCCCCACATTACTAACTGATCTCAAGCAGCACTTTCTGAAGTGCTTCTGCTGCCAAAGGAATGTGCAAGCAATCTTGACCATCAGAATCCCTCTTAATCTTGACAAGCTCATGGTCCTTAAACTCTGTCAAATGAGAGTTCAATGTAACCTGGCTGCTAACAAGGAAACGTTCTCGACAAACCGAGTAGAGATCACTGATTGGCATTCCTGCAAACATAAACAGAAAACCTTGTTAGAAATATAACCCTTTATGTGCCTCCTTCTATCAGCTTATGTTTTTGGAATAAGTGGTATCATGACAAACCTTATGACGAAACATCGATATATGAAACAAAAATGATATTTGTACAACCATCATTTCGGGTGTTTACAGTGGACAACAGATAGTTAACTGTAGTGTAAAAGTTGTCGGACGCCCTTATGGTTATCCAAATTCCGAATATTGAAGTCATATATGAAACGAGCAATGTATCCAAGTGAAAAATTGATAGAAACTCACCATCTTCAGGATGAGAGAGTTGATGCTCAGCCAGAACTTTGAATACACTCTGGGCGTTCGGTGTCAAACTTTGCAAAACTATGGTAGCTGTTTTGACATTTTGGTTCGCACCACCGTGTGCGAGAATCAGAGGATAAAACATTCCTTCAGCCTTGTAAGGGGCAAATGTAGGAACATGATACCAGCACCAATTGAACTGTGTATGAGCCATGTTCTTGTCCCAATCTAGCAACAGAACCAAGATGAAAGAGTTATGCAACAGGTAAAAGTCTCCCAAAAATTTTACAAATTGCCATGCATTCTTCAATGTTCAAACTTCTCCCAGCAAACAACAGTAAAGCAGAATAATAACTAATGAATATAACAGCAATTTCAAGTTTCAAGACAGAAAAGTTTTGGTTCGTAAGTTAAATTCAAACAGAGATAAGGATATAAAGATCTGAAGACCTCTAAAAATGCACATTACTGAATAAACGAAAAAACAACTAAACTATTCTTGGTTTTGCAAAGGCATTCAATATAGCTGATTTTGCACAAATTAAATAAAGAAAGCATTTTCATGCTTCAATTCATATCCTCAAAAAGATCTCTAGCAAATGATAGTAAACAATTCAAATCCTTTAAAAAAAGAAAGACATAGACATATGTTTGAGAAATAGCCAAAGATAAAATATGAGAACATTAACAATAATTCTAACATTAGCTATAATTCCAACTTTTAAGAAACAATATATTATGCAACAAGATATACAGAATAAACAGAACTTACATAAGGGAGCATTAACATGATCAATCGAGGCAACAATGCAAATATGGGTACATGCAGCCAGTCGAGCCAGATATTGTTGAGTTTCAAAGTCCCTTAATCCAGGTCCATCGATATTGTGAATTATAACACAAATAAAAGAATCCTCCTCTATTTCAGCTTCATCCAAAAATGTAAGAAGATCTTCAATGGATTGAGAATTGAATGGCTGCTGGCTCTTGGGCAAGTCCCGAGAGGAAGCCTTTCGTTTAGCTTTCACTTGATCATGCAGCAATTCAGCTAAAGTTATCAAAACCTATAGCAAAAGAAGTATGAAAGGATATATAATTCTCATTACGAGGACAAGCTTAGAGCACAAGACACGCATGATCTTGTAGACATTTATTTGCATGCTTTTCTACTTTGATAGCACATTTACAAATTTTGGATGGCTTACAACTAAAATCATACTTAACATCTTAAACACAAAGATAGCTGAGAGATTTTGATTAAAGATATAATCAGCAACCCCAAATGTATACTAAATTGACACTAGTGCCGTAATCAAGTTTATCTTTGAAAAGCATGATGATGAGAGACAGAAACAAACCTGTTTTAGGTTAATGGTCTGAAGATAACCGTTTATTACAACTACAGAATATTCTGTCAGCGCTGTTGAAGCAAAATCTTCAATCAATGCCTTCTTGGATCCAAAGCCATACATCAGAAGAGAAAAACCAGATCTGTTTCATTGATGATAAAACAATTAATTAGAAAATAATGAATATGTCAGTCCAATCTATAACATGAATTAATTTACAGAATATTCATAGAGTATAAGTCACTAGAGGAAGCATCAGCTATTCAATGAAGCTCTACAAGAAAAATATAAGTAAATTAGGAATTTAACCCCTGAAATAATTCTTAACTTACAATTTAATTCAAATTTACAAAACTCAAATTCACTCTCCTATGACAATTAGCTTTAGGAACTAAATTGCTAGTCTATCCAAGAAAACCCCATATCTTAAAACACACTCTTCTGAAAGATGATCTGTTCAAGCTCTAACAAGTAACAATACAGCAATCAAGCTTCATAACAGCTGTGGTAAGGGGGAAACAAACCTTAAAGCAAGAACCCATTCAGGGTACATGTTTTTATAGGAATCCATTAAGAGAGCAATCTCTTTTTCATGCTTTGGTTGAATGCGCAATGAAGCTTCCCTCAGTTCCTACAAGTGGCAAACATGGTTAAGTAAAAGCAACCATAAAGAGAATAAAGGATCATAGTCCAAACACAAGATTGTGCTCTAGAGAGAATACAGAAACTTTGTTATAAAAAGATTAACAATTATCCATAGTTAAATTTGCTAATTTTAATACAGTATCACTGTGAAAAATTATTATGTAATAAAATCTAATCATGCAATGACACATTGTTTAAAGTGTGCAATGATAATTCAAAATTCACATGTATGACGACATCTGATTAATTAACAATACAAAACATTTATACTAGAGTTTGCCATATTCTTGTGTGACATTTGAGAGACAGTCCCGCTACGTGTACACCCTTTTAGTAAACAACAAATTGACAATCGTATAAAAAGTAACTGCCTCGTGTGGTAACTACATTGCACTTTTTGTGGTAAATCAAGTGTCTATTAAAAGGGTGTATGGATAGCATTATTCTTTGAGAAATCTAAGAAATGATACCTGTTCATCAACAAGGTTGATGTCAGTGAGCTTGTTAGTGGATTTCTTAGCGGAGGAACCGCCGTGTTCCTTAGATAGGAAATAGTTTCTGGAGAACTCGAATTCCTCTTCTTCCTCATCCATAATTTCATCCACGTCCATGGTAGAACACGCGAACACCAAAAATCGAACAAAGGGAAAATCTTTATAGTTGCGTGGCTTGTTGATTGCTATCTCTGTTGCACATTATCAAAGAAAAGGGAAAAAAGAAAGAAAGAAGAAAACTGTTCAAAACAAGTACCCGAGGTGAGAATTAACTAACGCAAAAAATGTGATTGAGATGGAGAATGAAGATTTACCCTAGGAACTAGGAAGTCTTCACTACGGAGGAGGCGGCGTGCGGTGGCCGGAGATGAGATGGTGTTGGTTTGCGTGGTCTTCCTCAGCCTCGAGATTTGGCGGGTACATGCGTTAGATGCTGCTATTTGTGCCCTAGGGATTTTCCCGCCATTTTGTCTTGTTTGGATTTGGGTATCTCACGAATCCGGGCTGGGCCTATTCGGGTCGGATCAGAGAATGATCCTGATAACAAACTTTAGACAGAAAATATCAATTGAAAAACAAATTTTCTTATTAAGCAATTTGCAGTGTAATTTTTAATCATAAAACTTAATAATTCCTTAATTTTTGCATACAAAGTAATTTAACAAGTACAGCATATATATTCTATATGGATAACTAATTTAGTGAAACAAAAATTTATTGATACAAAGTAAGGTTAATTTAAAAAAATGTATATTTTTAATACAATAATCTATGTGATCTTTTGTTTATATATTATATTATATTGAATAATTTCACATGTACACATATTCATATATCCATCAATCTGTTTTTACACTTAATAAGTTTGCCCACACGTCAAGAATAAAAATAATAAAATCTAGCATAAAAATTTTGAGTATGAAAATAATAAAGTTTAACAAAAAAAATTTGAGTGACAATAATGAAAATAATAATTATTTTATTGGGATAGACATAGAAATATGTGTACTGTATTATGTTATATAAAGATAACTTCATTAGTGAAAAAAAAAACCAAAAACAAAAAAGACTTTTTACATTGTAATGAGATTTTACATAAAAATCAAGGATTTATATAATTTAGGGCAAAATAATATTGATATTTCAAACCTAATAAATGAAAAAAAAAGCTTGATAAAGATAAAGTAAATGATAATGTAATTTGACCCCAACTTGAATCCAGTTAATTACGATTCTAAAGGTTCTGAAAATTGAATCGATTATTGAACCACTCAAATTATTAATTTACTAGTTTATTGATTCAACCAATCATATCCCTGATATCTCATTTTCTTTATTTGGTTCTTTACATGACTTTATAGTAAGGTTCTTAATTTCTAAATCAACCAAAGTGACAAGCTAACAACTAAGTGATAGGATTAGTATTGGGCTTAGGCTATTCAGATAAATATACTATAAATAGTAATAATATAATAATTTACAAAAGTTTACGATAAATGAAAAGTCTAATTTCCCTCTTTGGCCCCAATCTTAGAGATTTTTCTCTCAATTCTCTCTAATTTCATAATTCTTAGTCCTAAATTGACACTTAATCGTATCAAATGGTGCTTTCATTGAATTCTTCCACTATGGAAGAACAATTTGATCAGAAATTTTACTTTGATGGTACTGGTTAATCATCACAGAGCAGTTTTGAAATTCTAAAAAATTGAAGAACAACAACGATTTCTGGAGGTTGAAAAATTACTCAAAGAGAAAGCTCTAGCATGGTTCAGATTATTCAAGAAATTCAATCCAACAGCAAAAAGAGTAGTGTTTGATTTAGCATTTATGCATCAATTTACGCGAAATTCACGTTCAGTATTACTAGAAATTTCTTGGAATACAATTTTAAATCTAGATGTGATTTTGGAAGAACTTAGAACTACTCTGGAGAAATATCAATCAAAGCAAAAAATGCAGCAAAAACATATCACAGAAGGAGAAGAACAACAATAACAAGCAGAACGAAAACAGTTAACCGACCAAATTTTGGTCCAGCCTTTCTATCCGGTTCATGGAACCACAGACACACCGGTTCGAGATCCGACCGATTCAACCTGTCGGTCCGGCCTGTTTTCAGAACCACAATCTAATAAAGTTCTACTTTGCCCCCTAAGAAAGAAATTAAGAAAAGCAAGTTTCCATTCTAATCACAACATGTCTTACTCATGAAAAAACAAGCAAAGTTTGATTCCCTTCTTAAACAGAAACCGGTGCACGTTAGCATTAATCAGCAACGCTGCATTAACAACAGATAGAGTGTTAACAACAACAATAACAGAAACCATTAGCTGGCTTAATGAGAAGCGCATTTTAGCAGAGAGGTCCACCATCAATGATGACTAGAAAGTAGAAACCACCGAAATCATTAGGCGATTCATCTTAATTTCAATTCCCACCACCTTACACAACCCACCATTAAGAACACGGCGCACGTTAGCACATAATATAATAGCAACAGCCACCTCAAAAACCCAAAACACACACAAAGCAAATCCAACACTGTGAAACAGAAAAGAACATTTTTTGTTATTATTATTATTTTTTTCTTCTTATGCTTTCTCTTCAAACACACAAGCTTTGAGCTTTGGATCTATTTGTGGGGTGGTGCCCAGAAAATAATCTTCAAAACCCAGGTTCAAATTTTTGCCCTTTTTGGCAAAGTTGGAACCTTTTTTTGTTGTGGGCAATGGTGGAATGAGGATTAAGAAGGAAGAAGAAGAGGAATAAGAAGGTGGAAGAGGAGGGTGTGACATGGCAAGAGGGAAATGGGTTTGTTCTTACAAGAAGATCACACTCTTAGTTTGTTTCTTCAACATTGCGGTTGCACTCTTCTGTCTTCGCTCTCTCTATGCTTCTCTCTATATCTACTCCGGTAGCGTTGGAAGGAACAGTTAAGTCAATTTTCAATCTCTCACTATCTTCTCATTTTTGTTTCCCTAATTAGGGTAGAATAGGAAAAGTTTTAGGCTTGTGTAATTGTGTTTCATAGTAAATTTTTTGATGAAAAACAGAAAGGGTATTGCTTTGAGTAGTTTTAGCCTAGAAAAATTGAAATTTTTAATAAAATAGGGTACTGCTTTTTTAACCAAAAGACATAAAGCATTGCAATGAGTAGTTCTAGATGATTTGAAGCCCCTTTTATGATTTTGCCCCTTTTATAGATGTCACTGATTAATGGTTTGTGTTAAATTTTGAGCCAAATGAAGAAAAAGGCTATTGTAATGAGTAGTTAGAACTTAGAAACCAGATTTTCTTTTTTCACTATGGTAAGCCCTTTTTTAATTTGTTTGGTTTTTGCTTGTTTTCAGCTTTGCGGTATAAACCAGATCAGATTCAGAAAATGGAAGAATCAGAGCAAATTCGCAAGGCACACAAACCGGTGGAATTGATAAAATTGGTAAGAACTGTTTTCTACTCTACCTAGCTATTCAGCAATAATATTGTTTGAAGGCAAGCTCAAGTAACTTTAATCGTTTTGCAAGTAGGTGAAGAAATTTGAAGAGGAGTTTTCGAGTGAAACCATGGCAGTTGAGTTGCCTCAGCATTTGAAACAGAAAATTGTTGATGAGGTCCTTCAGAGACTAAGGAGCTTGAATAGTAATAGAACAAGCAGTTCTGATTCCCTCGGCATTGATATCGAACGTCGTGAGTGCTTTAAATTGTGCTAGCATATACAATTTCTTCTATGATGTAACATTGACAGGCACTTTGCGTATTAATAACATTCTCTTTGTTGAAATTTTCAATTAGAAATGATGGTTGAGCTAATAATATCATCAGGGAAGTGCATGGTTCTGCTATGCTTGTTTGGAAAGTTTATGTAGTTTATATCAATATAAATTTTGGTGACATTGCTACTGTTGTTTTGTTACTTGATTGGCTTATTTTCAGGACTTTCAAAGATTTGAAACATGTAACAATACTTATAACTATAAGACAGAAACTTGTCAATAACTCTTCTTGTATCCGCCATGCTCATAGTAATATATCAATAAATGTTAATTTCGCAGTATTTGGATGATTTTTTATTCAGAATTATTTTTAACATAGACTCATTCAATACAGAGGCAGTTGAAAGTTGGCGCAAGGAAAGATTTAAGGAGATTAAGTTGGCCCTTATTGAAGGTACTTCAAGTTCGAGCATCAATCTCGAAGAGGCAGGTATGAGCATTGATTTTCTGTGACATTTCTTACATTTATGAGACATGTTCTTGACACATGAGTAATGAATGCTTGCACAATTTTTGACCCTTTGTACAAAATGTATGTTCGAACGTTTAGGCATACTAGTAAGAGCTTTGGGTTCTGATTGGGGTGTACTTTCTGAAGAAATTGGCCTTTGGATGCCTGATCAAGTTGCACATGAGGAACATGATGACAAACCAGAGGGCGCCGAAGAGTTTGGTAATATCATGTTCTGTTCTTTAGACAAATTTTTTTAGTAAACCTTCAATATATACCTATCTTCCCTAACAAAAACTCAAAGAATAAAGTTCTTCTTTTGGGCTTTAAAATGATAATTTCGTCCCTTACCATTCAAATGTTGATTGGTTAGTAATGGGATGATGAGGGACAAATTTGTAATTTGTGGTTTACTCAATGTCATTTGAGTTGTCTTCGTGTGACCTTCAAGGTCTCGGTGTGACAGAATCTTGAAGTATTCATGTATCTTTTCTTTCTGTGCTAAAACAAATTTTTGTATGCAACAATCCGCAGATGAGGAAGTTCTTCCTGGTAGACCCCTTCCACAAGAGTGCAATGCAGAACTTCACACAGATTATGGTGGCGATGCAGTACGATGGGGTCTCACTAACCCCCAAGATAGTGCAGCCGATTGCTGTCAAGCTTGCTTGGACCAGGCTAAAAACGCCAAAGAAGGCCAAAAGAAATGCAACATTTGGGTTTATTGTCCATCAGAGTTTGGGTGTCATTCTCCAGATATATATCAGCACAAACATCAGGAATGCTGGTTGAAATTCGTAAGTTGCCTTTGATACTTAACATTTTCGGGATTTGACAAATTGCTCTTGAACAAGTTAATCAAACTCAAGAGTTTGCTATTCAACTTTGAAACAATGTCTTGTCTTGGTCTTAAAAGTTCCCATCTATTGCTGTAGTTTCTCTTTTCTCTGCTGACTCATGTATGCTTTCATGATATTCTGAATCCAGGCTGAGAAACCGAAGCTAAACTTTAAAGATAGGTATCCCGAATGGTATCGAAATTCGCATCCGTCTGCACCGGTGATTGTTCCGTGGGCCTCTGGAGTTATTAGCATGTGAACCAAACAGCTGATGCCGAATGTGACAAAATCAACTTGGTCCAGAGCTACAGGCACAGAAAAGCTAGCTTAGGCAAAGCCTTTGTGATGCTTTGAGGATCATAGTATGGTGTTGGTCCCCTTTTTTTGTGGTTAGAAAGAAAATGAGAAGGGGAAGAGAGGGTTTTTCCCAAATGGTGATTTAGGACTTTTGGTTTTGGTTAGAGTGAGGTCTAACACAGAGGCAATATGACTTAAATAGATGAGGAAATTGTTTTTTGCTGTGATCTATATATCTGATATTACCATTCATTTATCAGTGGGATTTATATTTATATTCATCCCACTCAAATATAATTCCTGCAATTGATAATATTGATGATCCAATTCATTTATATGTGTGTCATGTGAGTTTTGATTTTAGGAGAGAAATGAAGGGCCAAGAAAGGCTTAAACTATAAAGTGAAGGCTTTTTTTCAATGAGGAATGTGTGACCAATTGTGGTACTAATTGCAATTTTTCTTGTTATCATTGTCTAAAAAATGCCAAATACATGGGGATTGTGTTGTGGCTCTGAACTAAGTTTGAAGTAGCTCCTTGTATTGATCTTTAGTCATTAGAATTTAGAATAAATGTTTTTCAATAAACAATTTTGGGGTTAAATACTATGTTGGTAGTATGATTTTAAACGAAAATCAAAATTGTTTTAAGATTTTTTTTATTTAAAATTGTCTCTAATATTTATTTTATGTTTTAAAATTTTCTTACAAATAAAAATTCTTTTTAAGAACAAAATTGGCCTTTAACCCAACAATTTTGTGATATTAGTTTGGAATGTAAAATTCGAGTTAACAGTGAATTAAGATAGTCTCTGATATCTCTCAATTACACTTATTGTCTTGGCACCAGGAAAAAAAAAATTAATGTGAATTTAGATCCTTCAAATTGAGAAATTTAGTAGAATGATAAAATGATAAAATAAACACACTTTAATTTATAAGTTTTAGGTGATTATCTTTTTAAATTATTACTTTACCAGCTTTCTCACTTCACAGAAGTTTATTAGGATTAAGTATACTTTTCATTTATTTATATGTTAAATATAATATTATTTCGGTGTCAATAGTATAAAAAAATCACATAAATAAAGTTCTATTTGATGTCAAAATAGTTTTTTATTTAGAATAAAATAAATGACTTGGTTGGCCAAACATAAAATTATTATAAAATCTCTACTAGCTAAGGCACAAAACTAAAAGAAGGAATTATAAAGTTTAATCTTTACTGAATACGAGTAATTAAATATAGTTAACTTCAACTTATATTTACAAAGACATACATATAAAATTAACACTAAAAAATTATAATAAATTTATCCTAAAACAATTTTAGTTTATCATATATTTTTTTAAAAATAAATTAAATTATAATAAAATATAAATAGAAGATAACAACTAGTAAGTACAAATATAAAAATGAGAGGAGATAAACTTACATTTGATAATGTTGAAGATGAGAAGAAGAGAAGCAACATGAAAAAAAAAAAATGAAAAATGTGAGTACAAACTTGTTGCAGAAAAAAAAAATGAAAAAAAAGAATGTGCTGTTATTGTTGCAGCTAAAAGATAAGTAAGAAAATGAAATAATTAAATATAAAGATATTTTAAATATTTTATCTTTTTAGTAAAATCTTATGAAATAAAATTTTAAATTAGACCTATTTACATGAAAATAATGAAATTAAATTCAATTATATAGCCACTCTTTTACTTAATATTTGTTTCAAACTGAATTGAATTCGAAGGGCTTTCCAAATAGGCTTTAAGTTAGAAACCAGTAAATCCAAAATTGTAATAATCCAGAAAATGGAACACAACAAATGCATCACTTTGTAATTGGAATTCCATTCCTGCTATTCATTCGCCGATTTCAATTTCCCCAAACGAATCGGAAAGGGACGAACTTCTCATGGGTTCGGGTTCGGGTTTCGGAGAATCCAATAACGTTCGCTGGAGCGTCTTTGATGGTGTCAGGATCATTGCCGCCACGCCGGAAGCTCTCATGGCGGAGATCGATTCTGCAATCTCTACTCTCGAGTACGCACGCGCCACCGCCGCCCTCAACTCTGCCTCCTCCTCCACCGCCGCCGCAGACGGCGGCTTATACGACGAGCGCGTGGCGGATGAGGCATACAAGGCCGGTTGCGCGGCGTTGGCGGCAGGTAAGATTGAGGAGGCGCTCGGGTCTCTGAAGGTGTCGCTGTCGAAGTGCCCGCCGGAGAAGACGGCGGCTGTGACGAAACTTCAGTCTTTGATCTCTCTCACATCTCAGCAGATTCAGAATCAAAGATCCAAATCTAATTCCAATTCCAAAGTGACATAACAATCCTGTGAGTTTAACATTTTACTCAACTCTTTAAAATTGAAGCTAAGGTGTTTGTTATAATGCCTGTGTTAGCATTCAATTGAAGTAACCTTGGTTGTTAAAGTTGTAACCCTTAAACCTTGCAAGCTTATTTGAAGATTATTTAAATTAAGTGATCATAGCCTCTCAAATTCTACATGTTATAAATCCAACTTGTGTCAATGACTGACTGTATCTTTAAAAGAAAACTAAAATGGCAGTGAAAATTAATTAGATAAACTCACCATCATTATTATTCCATAACCAAGTTAATCAGTTAATTGACACCCAAACACACACAAATATAATTAACGTTTATACTTATTACAATTTTAAGCAAAAATCACTTTCATTGGCCCATTTGGTTAGATATTAGTATACTTACTAAAGCTATTATACATTATACAAAAGAAAAACAAAGAAAGCTATCAAGTATTAACTACTTGAATAGTGGTTAGTGGTTACTATTTCATGTTACTTCATATAACCAATGTTAGGTAGCAGCAACCAATATGAGAGAAAGGAAAAAGAAAAAACAATTCTATTCAAAAGAAAATAGAAAGAGGTTAATATAGGTTCAGTCATTTTATTAAAATTTGACACAAAATTAAACCTCAAAAACCACTTAAAGTTGCTTTAACAAACTACCTATTAACTAAATATCTTCACATCAATAGTAACATAAATCAAATTTATATTCTTATAAAATGTAAATTGTGATTTATGAATTGTGCCAACTCTTGACAAAACATGTTGAGCCATGGAAGGTTAGTAGTCTTATCAATGAATCAAGATATTCATATTTATGGGTGTATAGAATCCCCTTTTATGTAATGCTAGTCAATTTTAAGTGGACGCAATAAGGCCACTTAGCTCAAAATGTACCAAAGCTTTTGTCACTTTTTGGATTACTTTTTCAATTGGAGGACATGGCCATTATTGACCAATCAAAGCAAATTCATCAGATAGCAGTATCAATTTGGTGGCATGTCCTATTAACCTTTAACAAATCCATGAAGGTTATTATTCATGGTAATTAAGGGTAAATTAAATTTATGTGCTTATTATATATAGCAGTCAAACAAGCATTTGAATTACAAATAGAATTTTGTTTACATTCCATTGAAAAATGTCTTTTAGGCCATTGATAACTTGCCTTTACCTTCAAGAACGGAAGGCTTAGTGGCTTCAGTAAAGTTGATGCAAGGCTACTATCAATCATAAAGCAGCACCATTTGAGGACCAATGAAAGTGTGCATACACTGAATTATTGGTATTCACTAATTAGTAACAGAGAAAGCATCACTCACTTCTAATTTATATTGGCCAGTATTTTTAGCGAGCAGTTAGTTATTTTTATTCAATAACTTAACATTATACTTTTAGCCAATATTTTTAAATATTGATGGATAGTTGCTGGCCAAAAATAATAAATTGTGCTATCTTATAGTACTACCATTAGTGATATAATATTCTCAAATCGATATATTTGAGAATATAAAGTAGTCCGTTTTAAATACAAAATAGCCTGCTTTAAAACCTGTTTTATCAATAATTATTTGCATTTTACCCCCTTGAACTTTCATCAACAGCTTGAATTATCTAAAATTTGCAAATTACCTCAAATAAATGCATTATACTTCCGTGATGTTAGTGCAAATTTCCCTCCTGAAATTTCAAAATTATGCAACTTTAGTGTGCTAATCTGCATATTTTAAAAAGTATGGGTGTTAATTTGTAATACTTTTAAACTTCAGAGATCAAAATGCATAGGGTGTAAAGTTTAGAGGAGTTAAGTGAAATTAACTTCAAAAAGCATATATATAATGGATTCTTCTCTTGTATGACAAGTTGATCAATGAAATTCTAGAATGGGTGTGTTCTATCATGAAGATCCACCAAACCACCACACAAAGAGATGCAGAATCTTTGCAGCTACCATAAAGGAAGTGTTTTCCTCCAACTGCCAGAATTCTTGTAGAAAGCTTTCAATTGCAAGCCTTGATGATGAGGAGTTCCCAGTAATCACTGATCTTGAAGAGGAACAACAAGTATGTATATTCATTTCACTTCCTCTAACATGATGTTTCATTTTTTTTATCATACCACAAAACATAATTTGAAAGGTGGTGGTGGAAACTTGAGTTCTGATTCAACATATTTGGCATAATAGTAATTCCATTTCAACATGAAATTTAGCTTTATAGTATATTTCTGTTTTTTGTTTGATAAATGTAAACTACATCTCAATTTAGTTTTCCCTTCAAATTGATGAGAATCATTGAGTATGAAACATGTTTCAGTTCCAGAGTAGCTAAAATTCTTCACTTTTTTGAGAAGTTAATTAATTATCTATAAATACATGAATTGTATTTTTATTGTTAGACCAAACAAAAATTAAATTGTAATCAAATCCCATTTTGGAAGTTCTTCCCTTTCAGTTAATGTGAAATTTTGAAGTTAGTTATATTGTGCTTTAGGTGGTAGTTTTGGCGGTTAGAAGCCGCCGAGCCATGGAGAAACAGAAGCCCAAGCCAGGCCTATATGTCACACAAATTATAGCAACAAAAGAAAAGAAGGAGGGTGGTGATGAAGATGAAAGAGAAGAGTTTTGTTCTGTTAAGAGTTGCTTCTCATGTTGTTCTTCTTCCAATGCTGCTGCTGTGAGTGATGAAGCATTCTGTTCTGTAAAGACAAACATCTCAAGATGTAATTCAAGCATCAATGAGGCTGTTGAGTTGTTTCCGCCGCCGGAGTATTGGCGGCGTTCGATTATTCGGGAGCTTTGTCATTGCGAGGGATGGCCTTTCGGTCTTTGCCGGAAAGCTGTGTTACTCCCACCATTGCCTAAGTCACCTTCTGAGTCATGGTTGTCAAGAAAAATACAAAGAAATTCTAGGGATGCCACTTGAAGAACATATCTAGGCTCGGTTCGGTATTTGCCGTAATTCCTGAGTTCTTTGGGCTTTCAAAAAGTTACTCCCAAAGAGCCCGTATATTGTCCGGTAAATGTATTTGATAATTGTTCTCAAAATATAAAATTATTAAAATAAATTTTTTGTTAGTTGTTTTGTATTAATGTAAAATTAAATTTAATTAAGGTGGGATATACAATATAGATGTGTCTCTATATGTAGAGATCACAAGAACATGTATTTTTATAATTTCTCTGTGATGTGAATGGTGGCAGAATTAGAGACTGTCTGATTTCTCATTTGAGAGCAATTATGAAACCCTAGCAGTCGCAGAGGCTTTGATTTCTTCCGTGTTAACAGGGAAGGAGAATATGTGAAAGGTAAAAATAGAGGGACAAATGTTTAATTATCAAAATTTCCAAAAAGGACAAAAATTAGGTTTAATTGACAATATTTTATGATGATTTATCTTACTCCGACTTTCTGGAATTTTTGGTCTTATTATTATAGATTTTAATTTGATAGAAGAATTAGTTAGAGTTTGATTATAAAATTTTGTAAAACATTTTTTAAGATTTGATTAGTGAATTTATTAGTGTTTAATTAAAGATTTTGTTAGATTTCTCTATACAAATTATAGATTTGATGGAAAGTTGTTAAGAGTTTGATTTATGATTTTTAGCATTTAATTTCTAGATTAATTGAATGGTCTAGATTTAGGTTTTAATTTTTAATTTTTGAAATTTGGTTTTGATTTTTTAGTTTTAGAATTTTGAAATTTATTTTTTTTAATATCATTATTCTAGTCAGTTATATGTATTTCTGTACGGATCTCAAATTGGTGTTAATAAAAAAAGAAAATTGTACCCTTAATGGAATTGTAAATTGACTCGGTGTTCGTGGTGCGGTTTGATTCGGTTTTGAGTTAAAAACTCGTCCGATCCAAACACTAATCTTATTTATAGTGCGGTTTAGATTGGATAATTTTCTCTAGACAATTCAATTCAATCCGATTCAATTTAAAGCGGTTTTGATTGGATTGGATTTGTGGTTTTATAAATTTAAAAGAATTAGTTAAAAATGCACAATAAATCTTAACATTAGAATATTAAATAATCAACAATAACATAATAAATTTTAATGGTATCTTAAAAAATCAACAATAACATAATAATAGAAGCAAAATAATAGATTGATTAAAATAAATAAATAGATAAATTTCATTTCAAATTTATAAAATATTCACTAAATAATAATAGTACATAATAAGATAAAAATGTATAACATTAAAAATATTCTAAGTAAAATTTTAAATTCAATAGTAAAATAATACTATTATATCACATTATGCGGTTTGGATTTGATTTGATTGGTTTTGAGAAGTAGATTCGAAATCCAATCCAATTCATACGGTTTGTCAAATTCAAAATCCAATCAAATCCAAACTAGTGCAGTTTTAATCGGTTTTGATTTGAATTGAATTAGATGTGCTGTTTAATTTGGATTGGTTTAGATTTGGACATTCCTAATATTGACAATGCTCACGCGTCATGCCTTTCGGCCAGATACAATAAGAAGAAAGAAAAAAAAAACAATAGACATACTAAAGAAACATTTACAAGATTTCTTTCAAACATTAAAAATTAGCTTTAAATTTGAATTATGTCAGGATAGGATTTTAAATTGAGTTACATTTGATCCAATTTGAACTATAAGATACGATTTGGAAATTAAATCGAATGACGAGAATTAGACTAATTCGCTTCCCTATATTAGGCTATATATATTCTGAGTCTATTTCTAAAGAAGAATTTTGTTTCAAAGTTTCATTGCTCCCTACCAAAAAAAAAAAAAAAGGTTTCATTGCTAAAAGAGGCTTCATACTGATAACTCAAGCGAGTCGTTACAGGTTTGTTTTTATCTTCTTTTAATTATGGTAATTTTATCATCTGTAAATTAAATTGATCAAATATTGGTTCAATTTAACATTTTTTTTTTTTGGTTTATGGTTCAATTTAACATTAATTGATAGGGTTCGTAATGAAGAGTAAACCCAATACACGTCCAAAGAAACAATCCAACCTTAATGTGTTGCAGAACGCCGTAAACTTTGGAGAAACATTAAGGTAAAATCATAAACAATAATTCTAGACGTACACTTATTCTGGCAATCAAATTCAATTTAAAGACCATTAACATCGAAATAATTTTTTATGTGATATAAAAATTAATATCTTGATTAGATTTGGTTGAGCAAAATAGGTGTACACTTAAAATTATCAAATCCAAAATATCAAATCCTTGGACAAGTATTGATTAATATTTTTTTTTATTCACAAACAAAAATACATGCTCCTTCGTATTATTATTTTTTTTTGGTGACATCCTTCGTATTATTTAAATTCATCTATTATATGATTTCCATCATTCACATATACTTATTTTGATTTTTTCCTAACTTCAATTAAAAACCAGATATATTCATAACTACTTGTATTATATCGATATGAATTTATTTTGTAATGCAGTCAAGTTTCATTTTTATCTAAATTTCATTGATCTAATTTTAATTTTTTTTTATTAGTAATCATTTCAAATACGGAATTATAACCATCCAAATTTTTATAGTTAAAATTATATTCCATATAAATTTATTATTATAATTATTTTTTTTCAAACACCGAATTACATCCAAACTAAGAGTTAAGTTTAAAATTTTACAATTTAAATTATATTCATCTAAATTTTAAAATTTATAAATGTATTTTAGTTTTTTCCCCTAATTCCAATTTGGTTTATTTATCATTCATGCAGGCCCGGTTGAAGCCCAACTCAGAGAATTTCTACAAGCTTCTAAGCAAAGTAGCACTATACAAACAAGGAAGAAAGTCTATAACCCAACTAAGTTCATATGTTAGTGATGTTTCTATTATTCCTATTGTTTCTGGCTTTTGATTGTTTGGTTTCAACATATACATACACACACTGGTAATGAATATTGAATCTCACAAATAGGTAAATATTTATCTAAGTAAATGTGCTATTTTATTTTTATTAATTTTTAAAAATAAATTTGTGCCCCTTTCTTCATTTTATTCGCCTAAAAACCTCTGCATCATAGAATTTTTCATTTTTTTAATTCACAAACAAAAATCCCTGCTCCTTCATATTATTTGAATTCATTTGTTATATGATTTCCATGACTCACGTATACTTATTTTGATTATATGCAGCTTGCTATACTTTTGCGTGCTCATCAAGATCTTATTGATGAGTTTCACAAATGGATTCCTATCGCTCCTCAACATTCATGCACATGTGCAACACATTTGAAGAATCGTGATTTGCAGGATGATGACCATTATGAACTATCCACGGATTCATCTACTGATGCGAGTAGCAGCGACAGCGATAGTTCCAGCGAGAGCGAGAGTGACAGTTCGAATGAAACTGAAAGTGAGACTGAGACTGAAAGCGAGAGTGACACTGAAAGTGAGAATCAAAGTGAGAGTGAGAGTGAGACCGAAAGTGAGAGTGACACTGAAAGTGAAAGTGAAAGTGAAAGTGAGAGTGAGAGTAACACTGAGAGTGAGAGTGACACTGAAAGTGAGAATCAAAGTGAGAGTGAGAGTAGCAGTGAGAGTGAGACTGAAAGTGAAAGTGAAAGTGATAGTGAGAGCGAGAGCGAGATTTCCAGTGACATTACCAGAGACAATGACAGTAAGTGACACCAATATGGATAATGACATTACCACATTCAGGGGACATAGAATTGGATGATGCAAGTAACTTTAGATTATTAAATGGTGCAAGTGAAAGACGTTTGTTTAACTGTTTGAAAATTGTCAAATGCTCTTTTTTAAACAATTTTTATTTCCTGGTGCGTCATCTATTTTTTAATCTTAAATTCTTAGATTTAATTGTTAATTTATTTTTTTATTATTAATTGTTTATTTTTCTTATTTATACACCATCAATTTATACGTATCTATCCAATATTTCCTGCTACCTTTGCCAAGCAAATATGATAGCACTCTGGTGGAATGAATATATGTCAAGGCTCTCATTAAGAGAGTGGATCAGATGGAGGGTAGTTCTATAAATTCTTCAAACATGGATACAATTTATAACAGAACATTTGGTGTCATTTTATCCTGGGACAAGGCTTAATTATTGTTCTGTATAAACATTTCACAAAAATAACAAATAGTTGTTGGTGAGATGATAATGATGACGAAAAAATAAAAATAAAAACTTTGCCGGTATGAAGTGTTCATTTAACAAGCCTAGTTTAATTAGAATATTCCATTATCTGAATCAAATAGTTATAGTTTCATTTTCTTCTCGGACATAGAAACATAAACTTCTAATATCAGTACTAACTAGAAGAGCTATCATATATCTCAATTAACAAACTGATGCTGATTTCTTAACCATGATGATGAACTGTCATATAGTGACAAAAATGAGTGCCAAAATTTAACAGTATGTTTCCGGTTAGTTACAGAAAAACTAGCAATGGTTTTTCTGTTACATGCATCTCCACATTCATGAATCAACCACCTAAACATTATAGCATTTTCCCAGTTTCACTTAACATTTAGAACGATATTTACATATTGCCTATTCACCTTAAACGAACCCTCATGGAGGCTAGGATAACCTAACCTGTATTCTTTTGAGATATGTTTCAAGACTTTATGTTTCAAGACTTTACCACCTGCATGGTTGTCCTAACCTGGATCGGCTGCATCGCATGTATATGCAATATAAGATGTATGTACAAACGAATAGCAAAACTAAGCATATAAATAGAGAACTTCCTGACTTGTTATTTTCAAATTCTCATTAAGACATTATATACAAGTTCTCAAATGGTTAAACAGTTTTGTTAGCTTAACGAAAAATAGAAAGGAAATTATGTAAAAGGATTTAATCCAAGTCAAAAGGTAAGCCCTCTTATTTTCCATTGCATCAAAACGGTTGACAACAAAAATGTCAGGAGATAACACACACAAAAGGGTGTACGGGCATCTGAAGCATGATATTTGAAACACAAAACAAACAATTACATGAACTGATTCGAAAATATCTTTCTATGCTCTTTGCTCAACATAGGAACCTGCAAGTCCAGAAGTTCCAAGAACAGTAACCTGCAAGAGAAAACCGTGATTAGAGAAGATAATAGAAAATGACTGCAGTTATTAACAACTACACACAACAGACCACCAAAATTAGGAAATTTTGTGAAAATAATTCAAGGCAGGATCAGAGAACAGGGATGAACAAGTTGAAATGATAATCAACAAATTCTGCATACTTTTCAAAGACTAAAAAAAATAATGCTATAATTTGCAGGTATGCACAAAATTTGAAATCATGGTTTGTCAATTGGGTGCTCATGGAAATTTTGGGGTCTCCTTATCATAAACCAATAATGATGCTGTGCTTTCAAATGGTGGTTGGTGTCATGGCAAATACCAAGGCTAAAGTGGCAGATTGTTTGCATAGTTCACCTAAAATTTTCATTCAGCCATGGGTGTTTAGAAACTTGCCCCAAGTGGCGAAAGTGACTTTTGAAAGCTTAAATATACTAAATATATATATGAGGGAACAAGTGATATCTATGATACCTTTCCCCACTCTGAACCAAGGCCACTGCACCTCATTTTTAAGTGTATCATCTTTGTGCCCAACTCAGCCTCCACCTTTTTCCGCAGAAAGCTCTCTTCAGGCCCGAAGGAATTCAAATAAGTTGAGTAGCGATCGAAAATGGTAATGATAGCCTTTCTCATATGATCTGGCAAAGGCTTTACATCCTAGGGAAAAGAAACCAAATTATGAAATTAATATTAAGGGTTAACAGGATGATAGTGTCATTTTATAGGTGAATAAAGCTAAATCGAAATACCTCGCCACTCATTCCAACACTATCATCCAGTTCCATTTTTAAGGTAGTTAGCATCCCACCAAACTCCTCAACAGCTTCAGCTGCACGAAACACATTAGTCACAATATCCTTGCCAGCTTTGTCATCTGTATCCTTAGACAAAGCTGCCTTCGCATTTTTAATGACAGAATCCGGAAGATCACTCCAATTTACAGCCAACAAATCCTTCAAGATATTTTGAAGCTGAGGGTCTTTAATTTTAGGCGTGTGGGACACGTCTCCACTATAAAAACGCATGCTTCCCAAGCCAATTGAGAGAGGAGCCCCGAATTCTGCTAGAAAATCAACATAGTTTGTACCGTCAACAAAAGTATAACACACATCCATAACAAAAACGAACACAAGATTTATAACTTCCTTTCCATATTAACACATCTTGAATTCAAAGTTATAAGCTGACTCCATAGCAGCGGCACCAATTTTTAACGTAAACCATTGAAATTCATATAGTAGCATCACGGTAATGCCTTATTCAGCTTCAATATGTCACAAAAACAAAGCAATTCCACAATGCATTGAAATTGACAGCCAGAAAAGTACTAAAACAATCGTAATTTAAACTATTAGATGAGCGTGTTTATCACTGAATTACAATTAAACTCTGTCATAAACTCTAACTAAAAATTTCAAACGGAATCTAACCCGATATAAGTCTAATAAGCAATAGCAAGGGATTCGTAAAAACATGAACTTCAGCTGACCGAATATCGACCTATATATATCTTACAGGCTCCACATCAATAAATTGAATACTTAATCAGATACATAATCCAATCACGCAAAGGAACCCTAATTCCACGTTAATTTAATCATTAAAAAAATTCCAACCTTTTGACAATGTTTTCGGATCAAAATCGTCTTCTTAGCACAGATTTCATCTCCTAGCCCAAAAAAATCGAAGAAATAGATGAGAGCATACCTTGAGAGATGCGATTAGGGTTGCGAGAGGGAGAGAGGCTGAAAAAGGTTCGACGCGGAAAAGTATTGCGGTGGTGTTGGTTGATGGAAGCGGAAAAAGAGCGAGATCTGGAGGAGAGTGATCGGAAGAGTGATCTGAGTGACGCCATTTTCTGCATGTTTTAGCACTTTCCAGCAACAAACTCAGAAGAAGGAAGAACGTGAAGAGGAAGAAGGAGAAGCAGCTCGATGCAAGTGTTTTGTCAGTTTTACCCCCGTTTAGTTTCTCAGGAAAATTAAAGTACTGTAATAAACTGTCAAATTTAAAACTCTGTCACGATAGTTTTCAAATCCCACCATGAATAGTAAAATTTTTTTTATATTTTATTTTTATTATTCATTGTAAAATCATAAATATTTATTTGAAAATATTTTACTTAATTTATTATGAATTTGATCCATTATTATTTGGGCCACTGAATTACTGAATTAGAGGTTTAATCTCTGGCTCACTAAAAAATTCATTAGTCTAGTAACACTTAAATAAACAATGCAAGATAACCAAACCAATAAAAATTCGGTCAATATCAGTCAACAACTTAAATTATTTTTTTATATTTTAGATATTCCGTTTCTATAAATTTTGGATGTTTTATTCTATTATCAGTTTTTTAGGTTTCGAAGTTTCGAATGATCTATTTCTAAAAAAGTTATGGATGTTTCACTAACTTTGGTTATGAACGTTCTATAACCAATAATTATAAATGTTCTATTTTTGTTGATTGATTTATTAGTTAGGAAAATATTAATTACTTATTTTTTTATAATTAGGAGTCTAACTCAATTTCCAATATAAAATTCAAAATATACCTTCGTTAATTAATACTTTAACAACAACCAAATCTCAATTTTTAAAAAACAACTAATACAAAAATAAACATTAAAAAAACACAAACATAACCTATATGTTTTGACATCAATAGAAATAACTATTTTTTACAATCAACGCAATACCTGAATAACATCTAGAAAGCAGATGTAATCAAATGATTATTTAAAATAGTTTACACCGGATGAAAATTAAACTCTTCACTAATAAGTCGCTAAAGTTGTGGTTATAATTTAGTGAAACAGTAATTTATATTTTTATTCTTATTGCTATTTTGACTCAACTATAAAACAAAACCACCAATGTCTTGCTGCCATGGACCATATGGTTTAACGAAGATCACATGACATTGACATGAAGATCAAGATCCTCCACAAAAATTGTTTACTTTGCTAGCAGCCAAGCACACTACACATTCAAAACAATGATATAACAATTTTCAAACCACAACACCATCCGTTTCAAAGCTATCTTCATCTTTATCTTTCACTTCTCTTATCCTTAGCTCCATGGAAGACAGCACAAATTCGACAACCATAACCGATAAGCATCAAGAAATAGCTCATGAAATCCCTAATACCATTCGTGTCTTCACCAATGGTCGGGTCGAGAGGCTAAGGGGAACAGATATTGTCCCACCTTCTCTTCCTCCTCATAGTGTTGTTTCATCCAAAGACATCACACTCGACTCGGAAAACAACATCACCGCACGTCTCTTCCTCCCGCCGGAACGACAAGGCTCCCGTGGCCACAAGCTCCCTATCTTGCTTTACATCCATGGTGGTGCTTTTTGTGTCAACTCACCCTTCAATGCAGCCTATCATAACTACCTTACTGCTTTGGTTTCCCAAGCCAATGTTGTGGCAATTTCCATCAAGTATAGGCTAGCACCGGAACATCCTCTCCCGGCCGCATATGAAGACTCCTGGGTTGCACTGCAATGGCTGGCTTCTCATCGGAAAAACAATGGACCTGAGCCTTGGTTAAACGAGCACGCCGATTTTCAAAGAGTATTTTTGGCGGGTGATAGTGCCGGTGCGAACATAGTTCATAACATAGTTATGATGGCTGGACACCCTGATTTGGATCTTAGCATGGATATTCTAGGGGCTTGTTTGATTCACCCATATTTCTGGGGTTCAACTTCAATTGGATCAGAAGCAGTGGAGCCAGGTCAAAAGGAGTTAGTGGATCGGCTGTGGCCGTTCATCTGCCCATCGAAGCCAGAGAATGACAGCCCATGGATTAACCCTATGGCTGAGGATGCACCTAGCTTGGCTTGGTTGGGTTGTAGGAGAGTGTTGGTGTGCATAGCAGAGAAGGATGTGCTCAAGGATAGAGGGAGGCTTTACTATGATTCGTTGGGTCGAAGCGGGTGGACCGGCGTAGTGGAGATCGAGGAGACTCAAGGGAAGGGTCATGTATTTCACATATATGATCTTGAATGCAACGACGCAAAGGAACTTATCAAAAGCATAGCTGAATTCTTTAACAGGGACGCCCCTCCTTCAATCTAGTTTTCAATATCACCATTTTGTTCTTTCTTCAATATGTGCTACTTTTATGAATGTGTGACTTTGTTAAAATCTTTCAAGCCAATTTGTGCATGTTTCAACAGAATCTATAAACCTTGTTATTGTAAAGAATGAATGAAACCTCAATACCTGAATGATCATGAATCATGAACGTCCCCTTGTCATTTAAAGAGATAAAAAAAAAGGGACAGTGTCATCATTGTGTAAAACACAACTTGCTCTTCCACTTGAAACAACCATATTATAAAATCAGAAAACTGTGTGCTAAATATAGTTCTTGGTAACAAGCAAGTCTAGAAAGCGCAAATAAAATATAGCTTGACATGATCGGGAAGAATGCATTGGATGATGCTAGCTCTAGGCTCTAGAACACGACCGTGTCGAGCATCATTCCCAAGGTCTGAACAATGTTGGAAGACATCAAATTGGAGACATGTTCCTGGAGGTGCTTCTTGGCATCTTGCCTTCCCACATTAGCGATTGCGAGTTTTTCTGGCGGCAACTCATCTTCCTCCTGCACTGCCTTGTTGTACTTGGTGGCTAATGATAGCATCTCCTGTAAAAGAAAGATTTATGAATATGAGTGAAGTGTATGAATAATATACATATCTAAATCAGCAATTGCTCTGAGATTCACACTTTGCTTAAATATCTATGGTGACAGAACTAGCCTAGTCCAAAGTATTGATGAGCAATCCATAACCACTAAAGTTTACATGAAATAACTGTATTTCTAGTTTGCATTAAGAAGCTTAACTTACTTGAACAGTCTGTTCATTAGTTTTGGAATGAGAATCAAATCGTCTGAGTGTCAAACCATCAGTCCATTTCTTCTTGTGAAGATTAAGCAACATCTTCTCTTCGAGCTCATTCTTCCTGTAGTTAATTGCTATTGAGTAATAGTGCCGATTCAAGCCATGGATCAGAGCCTGACAAGGAGAATAAGAGGTAAAAACTTAAAAATGGTCAACACAGAAATTAGCAGCAGAAGATATGCTTTGTAAGGAACCTCGAGAAAACTCACCTGGATAGATGGCTTATTAAGATGGCCAAGGTTTGAGGTTGTCTGTCGCGGTTCCTGACCCAGCATCATAGTTTGTGGATTAATAAGCCGGAAAGCATCAATCACCACCTTGCCTTTAACACTCTGAATAGGGTCCACGACCACAGCCACAGCCCGTTGATTTAAAGCCTCAAAACTCTGTTAAGAGATTCAAAATATATATAAGGTAATGTCATGGCTCACAATACTAAATCCTAAATTTTGTGCTCTCTTATAAAAGCTCCTTATCATAATGTGAATTCAATTATATATTGTTCCAGTGGTTCATAAACGTATATATTAAACATTGAGATTAAAAAACCATAGTCAATTGCAGATATTTGAAACTGTTGCTTAAATTTCAGTAACATTTTCTTTTAAAAGATGCACATGGTGCAGAACACACATTAGTGTGCAGCTCACTTTTTGTTTGAACAAGGAAAACCATTCTTGCACTCATCTGCGAATTGTTTATTTAGTCTCAAGCTAAAAAATGACACGATATTACCAGATATTCTACCACAACGAACAAAAGACTAAAGAGAAGTTGAAACCTGTTGTGTATTGATATCCACTCCGGAAAGCCAGCAACCAAATCCAGGATGCGAATGATACCAACCAACAACCATCTCTGGTCTGAAACAAGTATTACATGAATCTTAACTAACTGATAAAGAATAAAGCAGACTTCGCTCATGGCATAGGCATAGGAATTTGAAGACAAACTTAAACCGCGAATATAATTTGGAAGACTAAATTGATACACATATTAAACATTAAGAGATAAAATTGAAGTTGGAAATCTTTAGAAGACTTGATGTTGTGTATAATTGTATATCTCCATGGGACTAATATTTTTCAAGAGGTTTAGACTTTAGAGCACTAATTTGGCAATTCTATCCATTATCCAAACACAATCCCAAGCCCAAACATACAGTCACTCACAAAATCCTAACTAAATTATCTAATCATCTATCGTTGTTATTTAAAAGAAAGGGAAAGAAATGATGGACAAATTTTCATGGATAAGACATATGTGTACCCTCTACCATTTCTAACCCCAATGCCAAACGCACCTTAAATCTAATAGTATCCTCAAAAATTCATTGCTATAATGCTATATGTATACATAATAAGCAACCACATACCACTATTTGAATAATGATAACAATTGAAATAACAGATCAAATGAAAAGAAGAATTTACCTTCCAGTTTGCTTGAGCATATCAAGCATATTGGTCTGAAACACATGATCAACAGCCTCAACACTGACACCAGTCCCACTTTGTGGCATAGCAAACACATC
>JASCZI010241790.1:78907-95945 GCA_036250425.1 Stylosanthes scabra
GGGATGTTAAGTAAATATTGTACTTTCTCTTATTATTTCTTTTTAATCGAATAGGATGTCCAGATTTCTTAGCATTTTTATATATCCTTTGAGCACAAGAAAAAGAAAGACAAGACAATCAAATTTGATGTTTGCCATGCTAAACAAAAAAAAATGCAGAGGTGACTTAAATTTGAGCAAGAAACCAAATCAATTGCCAAAAATAAAAGAAATGCAATATAAAATCATCATAAAAATAAAGGTTAAAGAACTGAGATGGATATATAATATGATATATAGTATATGAGATGAAATAACTCTAATCATGAATTAATATTGTATAAGGCCATTTGAGAGTACATTATTAAAAAAATAAAAATATAAACACAACAAAAATTTAAAAATAAATAAAAAATAAATCAAAGAATTAATAATTGGCAAAAGACACATGTTTTAAAATTGTGTGGTTGATTGAATTTAAAGATATAAGGAGGTTCAAAGAGTACCAAGTAATGGTTGAAGAAAATAATTAGGTAGAGTAGAATAATTTGTATTAATATTATTAAAATTTCAATTATCCGTAAGTAAATTCATGTATTTAGATAGTTTTATTCGACTATGTTAACCCAAGAATGGGAGTATATTTCTATTTCTTATTACCACAATTGATTTCACTTTATTATTTAAAATAGTCGATAATTGTTGGAATTAGTGAAGAAATAATGAGTATATTCATTTATAATAGTTGTTGCTTTTATTTTTTCTTAGTTTGTTGAAAAATTAATAATTTTTTTTTATCAAAGATAGTAAAGAAAGAGATTCGAACTCGAGACCTTTTTTCAGAAAGGGATAAAATCATTTGAACTAAAATTCGTTGGCAAAATTAATAATTTATTTAAACAGGAAAGTATTATAAAAACAAAAAAATGATCTTAAGCAAACTAATTAGGGGTATAAAACTATACAATGACCTATATAAAATGTCCTAAATCTTATAACAATATCTTCTAAATTTGATTGTATTTTTACCAACAACAAATTTGAATAAATAATTGAATAAATGAAATTAATAATAGAATCAAATGATTTTATCATAACATAATATGAAGAGATGATACTATTTAGCATAGTATGATGGCTTCTTAGTGTGAGGGGATTTCATGTCACGCAGTCTCCTTTCCTGAGAAAGTATTTTTGCAAACCTGCAAAATATAAATTTAACTCAAATGTGTTAGTAATTAATATTATCAAAATTCTGAAAAAAATAAATAACTAGGTAAATGTGGTAAATTATTGTTAGGTAGTTGAATGAGTTTTTACAAATTATGTATAAAATAATTTTACATATATATTTAACTGTACCTATATTGTCATATTATATTAAAAATAACTAACTTTTAAGCATATTATTATTTTTTTTAAAAAAATTATTTAAGCATCTAAATTTGATTTGATAATTGTATAAAAGTGTAAGCGTAATAAAATTAAACTTATATTAAAGCTGTCATTTTTCTTTTATAATAGTTTTACCTTTTGAGAGCTTCTTCATTGGTTCCTCCATTTTCAATTGGTTGAGTTTGACCATTCTCTAAATTCATCCTAGAGACTGGTTTCTTCAACAGATTTTCACCAATTTGGGAAAGTCTATCCAAATTCTCCTTAGTAGAAATGTCAACTGAAGAATCATTTCCCATCAAAGTGTCATCCTGCATATATAGTTTTTTTAAAAAATATTAATTACAAAAACTTAAGATGATAATAAGTATCGATATAAATAATTATATCTCTGAAAATCGAAAATATCATTATATTATTACCTGAATTCGAAGGTAATTATGTTCTGAATGAAGTGCTCTGGTGAGAGTAGCTAAATGGAAATCAACCATATCAGAACTTGATTGAGAAAAAACATCAATTAAAGGAGTGGAGCCACTATGAGTTAGCCAATCCAATAGCCCCCATTTAGCTGCCATTTTTGCATTGAATTTTTCTTCATTTTTTGCTGTCCCAGTCCCTAATGAAATTATTAGGAACCGACTATAGTCTGAAGGCTTGATTGGAAAGAAATCTGGATTTTCATTGATCATTTGCTTTGTTACTTGATTCATGGCAACTAGAGTCTACATTATAATTAAAAAGACGAAAGAAAATTAGTGATAATAATAATAATAATAATAATAATAATAATAATAATATTTAATTTTCATACAATAAAAATATTTAACATAATCATCTAATGATTATGCATTTCCACGTTAGTAAAAATAATAAAATTTTAAATTCATAACTACTTAAAAAATCATTAAAAAATCATCTAACAGTATAAATTTAATTAGACGACTAGTATATCAAAATTAAACTAATAATAAATATATACCGGATTATTGGCGCAAACACCACCATCAATGAGGTTGAATTCATGCACATTTCCTTTTGGATCTTTGTTGGTGAATTGGTGAGCAGGGAGATAGGTTGGTGCAGCTGATGTGCTAATGCATATGTCTGATAATTTAGCATCCAAGCTAGGATGTTTCTTAATCTGCATCAATAAGATTATTAATTTTATCAATAATTCTGTGAAACTTGGTTAGCCAAAAACACTTGTTCAAATAGCATTATCTTAATTTTATATATAGTTAATTTTTAGGTTATGGAAAACCAATAATTAACTTGTTCTATATATGTATATAGTTAATTTTTAGGTCATGGAAAACTAATAATTAACTTGTTCTATATATGTATATAGTATAATTAATATAATTAATTATTGATGAATGGGCTAATTAATTCTCAGTGGAATTATTAATGTAATTAAGTATTCTCACATTGAAGTATCTGATGTCAAAATTATTATTCGAACCAGAAATTTTCTGTTACAAAATATGTTTTCGAACCATCATGCTATTTCTGATATTGAAGTATAGAATGCAACCCAATTTATTTTCTTCATTTTTATTTCATGTAATAATAATAATAATAATAATAATAATAATAATAATAATAATAATAATAATATAGTTACTAGTTTTATATCCCTTACAGGTTTATAAAAAAAATATAAATATAAATATTAATATAGCAGCCAGCGTAAAGTTATATATATATTTTTTCTCTTTACTACTATTGCTGCTGCTTAAAAAAATATATTATTAATTATTTTTGGATGAACATGATTGTCTTTAAGCTGCAGATAATAATTATGTGTATCACGAGAAAAAAAATATTTCAACAAGAAACAAAAAGGTAGATTTGTCATTTGTCTTTATCATTATATTATATGTCAATAATTATTATTCAGTTGAGATGTTGATGTCATGTCACCACAAGAAACGTATTATTATTTATCTTATCACTATTATGAGTCAAAATTTTCAACAAAGAAAATCTAATTAATTAAAGGAAGAAAAATCCAACTAAAAAAAGAACAAAAATATAATATATAGCACCAAGCCACATGCAAGAAATTAAAGTTAGATGAAGATTCAATTTCAACACTACTGAAGACCAAATAGAGACTTATGACTTATCCAACTAAAAAAGCAAGTAAGAGAGAGATAGAGAATGAAATTAAACCTGATAAGATGAGAAAATAATTGGTTGCAAAGTTTTGATGTCAAAGGTGGGAATAACAATATTGGTGATTGTTTCATGCAAACGAATCTCTCCAAGTTTCTCTTTAACAACTTCATGCAAATATTGTCCATCGTATTTTGGTCCTCCCAATTGTCTCATTACCTTTGCCATAAATGTTCCACCGAGTCCACTATTAAAAAAAATTGAACCTCAAAGCTTAGTTATTAAACTTGGAATGGTAGTTGACTCAGTCAACATTAGGTTATCAGGCAGTGAATCATATAAATTATTATTTAAAATTTTCTAATTTAATTTTGACAAGCATGTTCAATAATATTGGAATAATCTACCTATTCCATCATATTAGGTTTAAAATAGTGGCAATATAGTGGTTTCATGATATGATACTACAACTTTTACTATTAAAAAAATTATAGTCCAATTTTTGTTAAACAAAAAAATTAACATAAATTAAAAAATAAACTATGTAAAATTTAGGTAAATTCAAAAATAATTCTTATGTAAAAAAGTCTGTTAAAAATATCATCATTTATGTGTTTCTCCTCTTATCTATTTAATTTTTATTTGGAAAGGTGGTTAGCAACAAAAGATTCAGAACAATAACTAAAGTTTTTTTTGAACTACACCATTGGTCTGTTGAAATAATTGAAGAAAATTTATTTTTAAAATATATAAATTCAATATAATTTAAACTATACCTGAAAATTAAAAGTTTCATTTGACAGAAACATTAACATTTTAATTAATTACCTAGGCTGTGGGAAAATTCTTGGGCAGTGCTCCAAGTAAAAAGGCTTGATATCCTTAGCAGCAAAAAGTGGACGGTTATGTTTATCTGGAGCAGTTAACATGGCAGTTACAAGGCCTCCAGTGCTTGTTCCTGATATCACATCAAAGTAATCTGCAAGTCTTGCATCTTCACCATCCAACTCCTGCATATGAATATAATGCAATGATCCAACATCAATTTTATTCTTATAACAAATTAAAAGACTAATTTTTATAGTTATTTTTATAAGTATGGTTGAATTTCATCAAAAGATGCCGGCCAAAATATATTTTTTTAAAAAATAAAAAAATTATAGTTCGATCAGAATTAAAGTGATTACTCATAAAAATATAACTTGTAATTAAGTATTATTTTTACATACGAAGATATTTCTGTACGAATAATTACTTGATAGAAAATCTTATCTTAAAAGAAGTGAGAATGATAAGTAGTAAATATTAGTACATTTCAAATTTAGGGTTTTGGTTTAAATCTTCCAAAACCCTAGCTAAAAAAAATAGAGTCAGATATTTACCTTATTTTCGGTAATTTCTAAAAAGAAGTATTTTTTTAAAAAAAAATGGATGAAAACAAAAAAGAAATTAAAGTATAGCAACAAGAAATAAGTTCATTATTATAATACCTGAAGTTGTGATTCAAGGAAATTAAGAATTGTTGCTGGGATAAGGCCCTAATACCACCTCCATCAATGCTGAGAATGGTGATTAAGTTTCCATATGTTGGGGGCTGAATTTGTTCAATGGATGATTTTGATCTCTCCATGGATGATATGCTTGGCATGGTTATTAATAATTAATTAATTAGAGATTGATTTTTGTGCACACAATATATAGATGTAAATATCAATAATAATAATGCTAAAGAAAACAAGCTAATTAAGGTATTAGTTGTATATATAGTTGAAATAATGAATGAATGAAGGAATGAACTACAAGCTAATAAGGACTTGTATGTTATAATAATAAACTAAAAGAAATTAAAGATTCAAGTTTTGTTATGATGATTCTGATGATGAGATAGATTTGTGTGTCAAAGTGGCTATTTATAGTTGCAAGATTTCATGAAGTTGGTTTGGGGTCAGTCTAAAATTCAAAGAGGAGCAATAAATAATAATTTCCGAGTGAAGACAAAGTCAAATTGGAAGATTTTGTGGAATTTTCTTGCATGGTGTGTGCATGGATATAAATGCTTATCTATGCTACACACAACATGCATGCATTCATTATGCTTAAAAAAAATGAAATATATTTATCTTAATTTATTAAGTATTATAAAATTAGTGGAACCCTTAAAATTTATATATTTGTAAGGATTATTATATATTTTAATAGTTTAAATTATTATTTTTGAAAAAAAACTGAATAGTTTAAAGTTTAAACTCGTTTTAGTATTCCCATCCAATTATTTATTGCTATATTAGTTGTATATTATAGTTGAATTTTTCATCCACAACTTAAACAATAATCAAGTAATAAATAAAAAATTATTGGATAATATAGTGTAAAAAATTAACTATTGATGTATAATTAATGTTCATAATTTAAATATAAATGTGATTTATTACATATCATCATTTAGTTTATATAATTAAGTTATTCTAGTAATATATACAAGACTTAGTCATTATTATTATTGTATTAAAAATTAAGAAAAATAAATTTGTCGTATAACATTTCATTAGGAACCATTAACCTATTCAATTTAGGACTACAATAATCTTACATAGAAATTAAATGTAGTTGTGTTTGATTCAAGTAAGAGTTTGAAATTTCCTATGGTCCAAAATATAATTAATTATTGCAACCTAAATCGTTATCACTAATTAAAGAGACAAGAATTAGACCAACTTTCATTGGAGAAAATAAAAGTTTGGCCAATGAAAATAAACGCCAGCTAATTATTTATTCATGATGGTGTCTGTTGAATCTTCTTAGTAAGTTAGGTCTCAATTTGTTTCCATTTACATAATTAACCACGTGTGACTAACAAAGTTTAAGTTTAAGTTGTGTATATAAATATTAAAATAATCATTAAATTTCATTAAAAGTGTAAATAATTAAAAGAAAAAAACAAATATATTTTTAATATTTTTTTACTTTTTATTAATTTTTTATTCTAACTTTTTTTTTTTTATCTATTATATGTATATATATGAGGCGAGTTATTCATTTAAATCATTTGGGCTCTAAAATTACTAAATCATATTCTTTTGGGGTGTCTAATTACTAAATTACATTATTTCAGTTAAAACGATCACTTCACACCAAATCATATTTTTATAAAATTCATAGCATGGATTTTGCAATACATAGAATTCGTGTATCCTGCCACGGTTACATGCAAAACTACTCTTAGTTTTTTGTCTTTAGTTTACCATCAAACTGTACAATCCCACTTAATAACATCATGGATTTTTCCAATAAAATCATTAGAACAAAAATGATTTCAACAACAAACAATAATGACTTCCGCTAAAAGCAATAGCTTAAAATAAAAATATACTTAATTACCCATTATTTAGAATGAAATAATAAAATGACAATAATATACATTTTAATAACGATAATGCTATTTGAGCAAGTGGTTTTAGTTAACCAAGTTCAATCAAGTGATTTATTTCTATGCTAAATAGAATATTATTTCGGTATCAAATAGTATAAAAAATTACACATAAATAAAATTATATTTGACATCGAAATAGTTTTCTATTTAATATAAAAATAAATGACTTGATTGAACTTGGTTGGCCAAAACCACTTGTTCACATAAAATTATTGTAATTCAATAAATTTCAGGGAGCAAATTTTTTTTCTTATTTTGATATTATTTCTAAATCAATACTAATTAATATTTTTTAAAACATTAAAAATATTAAGTAGTAAATATTAGTACATTTTGAATTAAGAGTTTGAAATTTCCTACGGTCCAAAATATAATTAATTATTGCAAACTAAATCATTATCAGTAATTAAAGAGAGGAGAATTAGACATTTAGACAAACTTTTATTGGAGAAAATTAAAAGTTAGGCCAATGAAAGTTGTACGAACTTAATTAGACAAATTAAACGCTAGTTAATTATTTATTCATCTGTTGAATTTTCTTAGTAAGTTAGGTCTCACAAGTTGTTGCCATTCACATAATAACCACGTGTGACAAACAAACTTTATATATAATTTAGTGATCAGTGAATATCATTACATGATCAATTTGGTAATATGATTGTCATAAAACATATTTGGTAATATGATGACGTGACCTATACAAAATTTATTCTTATATATATATTTTCCTTGTCTTTTCTGTTGATTAATTAGTAGTACTATAATTTCTTTTTTCTTTAAATATGTAGATTGATTATTGATATAGGTACCAATTAATTTAGTATATATACAGACTACAGTTATTAGTTGATATATCATAAGAATACTGTATATTATTTTATAAATATATGATGGATTAAAGTAGTAAATATTATTTTAAAAAATCGGTGATATATATTCTTTGAATTATGAATAAAACATAATCCGCCATAATATATTATTAATTTTCCAATAAATAGTTTTTGGTTATTATGGCTAAAGAATCATGCCGCCTTCTTGTTCTTTCTTGGTTATATATTGTATCTGTTACATAGTATTATCATTAATTAAATTACATTTTTTTGTTGTCAACCGTTTAATGCAATGGAAAATAAGAGGGCTTACCTTTTGAATTGGCTTAAATCCTTTTACATAATTTTCTTTCTATTTTTCCTCCATGAGTAGCATACTGCAGTCCACCCACAATGGACCTATAATATAGAGTGGGATCCGCAAACAAATCTGTCCCTTGAGATGTTAATCGAAGAGAAGGCACCATAGGAGTAGGCATTGGATTGGCCTTGTCCATATTAGCTCTTCTTAGCAAATCATGTATATATTTGTTTTGAGATACATGTAAATTCCCATTTTGTAAAAATTGAAATTCCAGTCCTAAGAAGTAATTGAGCTGCCCAAGATCCTTTAATGAAAAGATTTTGTTGAGAGCAGTAATTAATTTTTCAATTTCATCTAAGTTGTCACTTGTTATCACTATATCATCAACATAGGCAAGGCAAGCAAAAAAATTGTAGAACCTGTTTTGAATCTAACAAATAGAGATGAATCTGATTTAGTGTTAACATAACCAAATGTATACAATCTACTTCTAACTTTGTGAAACCAAGCTCTTGTGCCTGTTTCAAGCCATAAATGGCTTTATGCAACTTACACACAGAATTAATATCAGAAGTAGAGAATCCTGGGGTTTGGGACATGTATACAATTTCATTTAGATCTCCATTTAGGAATGCATTATTAAAATCGAACGGGCGCAAAGGCCAGCCGTTAGATAATGCAATAGATGCAGGCTTAATAACAGGACTATATATTTCAGAATAATCTATCCCCTCCACTTGATGACATCACTTTGCGACTAAGCGTGCTTTGTATTTCTTAATACTATTATCAGCTCCACGCTTAGTCGAAGAGGAGCAGACTGATTTGAGGATATAGGAGATGATTCTGTCCTTTGACAAGATGAAGTAGAAGCAGTAGTATATGTAACAGAATCTGATCATGCTGATGAAACTATTGGAATGTATGATAAGGAAACAGAATTAACATTGTCATGTGCAGAGGACTGATTAGACTCCAAATTTTTGTGAAACATTGATTTAAAGGAAATTTGTTTTCATCAAAGACAACATTTGTAGCAATAAAGATTTTTCCTTCCTTGTGCACACACTTATACCCTTTAGATTGTGGAACAAAACCAAGAAAAACACACAATTCAGATCTAAAATCCATTTTATGTTTGATTATATGGTCTTATATGAGGAAAACAAGCACAACCAAAACATTTTAGTATTGAATAATCTGGTGGAATTCCATGAAGCTTCTCATATGGGGATTTATTGTCTAGCACCCTGGTAGGCAATCTATTTATCAAATATGCAGAGGTCAATGAGGAATTTTAGCAGCAGCAAGGATACCTTGTGCCAGCATCAACAAAACTAATATAAAACTTATAACCATTTCTAGACACAGTAGATGATGAAGGTCCCCAAAGATCAATAAAAATAAGTTCAAAGAGGTGAAGTATATGCAGTAGATTGAACAATAACATTTGAAGGATGTCCTAATCTTCTATGCCAAAGTACAAGATTTTGTTTACAGTTAGCTAAGAAACAATGATAGTCATTCTTATTACTTATAGGCCTATGTATTTGAATGCTATCAAATGTATATAATCCTTGTTTAAGAAGTCCTTGTAGGAGCACTGATAAGAACATGTAACAGATTTTTCAACACAAAAATATGATTATCAGATGAGTCTTAAAGAAAAGAATATCCAATACTTTGTATTGGTTTACCTGTACCGAGATCATGCTTGAAGAAACGACCTCCTCTTCCACCTCTTCTGCCTCCATTGCCTCTTGCAAAATGTCTTTGATCTGTTGTGAAGCTTTGTGCAAGATTTACTTGAGCAGTGGCTAAAGAAAGTTGTTTTGAAAGTTGAAACGTTCAGCATTATCTTGGTGTGAGTAAAGGAGATTTTCAAGGAAGACCATTACAAACGGCTTCCATATGTGCCTCTTTACTGATATGATATCCCAAAGCACGTAGAGAAACAACCAATTTCTTGATTGCTGGATCTTGCATTTGGTTGTTTCATCAGAAATTGCTTGAAACTTTTGCCAAATGAATTTGTCAATCAAATTAACCTGGAGATAAACTCATGGTTCATTTTAAACGCTCTCCAATATTTGGATTCAACTTCAGATTTCAATCATTAACTCTAATTGAGATAGAAAAGTAATAAGGAATTAGAGTAATGGTCAAATCTTTTTTTAAATTTAGACCCTATACACCCAAATTTGCAATTTTCAGGTAGACAAATGTAAATATTTAATGCAGTATATGAAAAAACTGAAAGAAACATCCTTAAAATTCTTAATTTTCCAAATGGTACTGAGAACTCAGCCACATATCTGAAATTTGCAAAAATTTTCGGAAGATTGAATAACAAACACTAATAACAAGGAGGGTGCTAAAATAGCAAAGAATTAGGAATGTGCAATTAGTATTTATAAAGGAGAAAACTTAGAACTAAATGAAGAAGAACTCATAGCAATATGAAGAAGCAATTATGCAGAATAAGAACAAAAGTAAAGAACAATAAAGAGAATTGAATAAAAGAAAACGAAACTGAACTGATATAATCATAGAGAGTCACAGCAATACTAACTAACAGCTATCACAAAAGAATGCAACTAAATATCACAACAGAATGCTACTAAATATCTGTTATGACAGACACAAATGAACTATACTCAATGATAAAAGAAAAAGGCCAAGAAAAATCTCTGAAGGAGTGTGTTACAGAACCCCTATTAACTATGGGTATTCTTAGAGTACTGTACTCCTAGAGTACACAATAAATATATATTGGTAAATAGCATTAGGAATAGTAGTTCAGATGCACCTTGATTGCCTTCAGCTTCAGATGCACCTTGATGCCTTTCTTCTTTTTATTCTTCTTTATTTCAGCTTCACATACTTCAACTACAGATTGACCTTGAGTGCCTATCTTCTTCTCATTTCTCCTTGTCTAATCTTAACCTCCAGGTTTTTTAAATTTATCATAAGGGCCATCAATGTTGCGTTTGATCTACTGTATGCCATTCTCAGGGACTTAACATGTCTTCTATATGCAGCTGGATTTCCTTTAAATATCCTTCTTTTGAGGAAATATAAAAGTCCTGTTGAAGTGAAGACTTCATCCAATATGTTATACAACAGTTCTGCATCGATCTCCTGGGAAAGTGAACTTTATACCCACAGAAACTTACACATTTCCTGTGACATTTGATGCAATGCACACATCTAGCCATATCTTTCTGCCAAGAAATAAGAAAAGGTGATCATGATCTAAGTTGCAAATTATTTATCAAAAAGTTATAGTACGCATTGTGAATACTATATTTTGTCCGACCAATAATAATATTTTTAAAAAAAATGGTCTTCGGATCGAAAAAAATCTGTTATTAAACATGTATGGTATAAAAAAAAAATCTGTTGTACAGAACAAAAAGCAAAAAAAAAAGAAATGTTCTTCAGCCCAATCCAGTACTCTTCAAGACCAAAAAAGTTCTTCACTGTACTCCAACAAAACTGACCGGACATGAAATGCTCCAGTGATATTCTATCCAAATTCAAAGTGTCGACATCATGATGAATAATGCTCCAGTGATATTCTACCCAAATTCACAGAAGATGAAATGCATTAACAAGGTGGAGCCTCTGGAAAAGACGTGCATACCAATTTGATCCTGTTAAAAAAAGATAATGGAAGAATTAGCTGTGAGGGATGGGTGCACAATAATGAAGAATATCTTTTTGTACTTTATATATTCAGAATAACACCACAGAAGAAGGGGCTGGAATTTTTTTGAAAAGAAAAGAAAACAAAAAAATATGGAGAAGAGAGAATACATCGAAGAATAAAGATTCATTGTCCAAAAAGAACTCAAGAGCAAATTAGAAGACAATAATTTCAGACACTAGGTATTTATCTCTGAAATATAACTTCTTTTTGTTCGGATGTAAAACTCATGTATGTGATGAATAAATTTTTTTATCCACTTGTATCTTTTATTTTGCTTCATTTTAAATTTCTACTAAAAGGGAATAAAGAGTAATAAAAGAGTTACCTTCTAAGCTTCTACGTATGATATCATCTTTTATAGTTTCTGCTATTTTTTTCAGTCTAAACGAAAATTTTCTGTTCATGTGTTCTTGCTGTGTCATGCGAAGAAATAATGAAATGTTATTCATGCTTTAAAAAATTAAAGAATGGAGAATGAAAGAAAAGAGAGAAATAGAAAAAGGAAAATTAGAAATGAATGTATGAATGACTCTGTTTTAAAGTTTAAAATCTTAAAAACGAAATTGTCAAAAGGTGGTGGTGTATGGCTTTGTGCATGAGGACCAAGTGTGCTTATTGTGCTTTGTGTTAGATTAATTTATTTTTATTTTACTTTCTTTTATTTTATTAGAAAAGGAAGAAGGTACCGCGTTTTATGTGAGCACTGAGCATGTACTAGAAAAGTCTAACGTTATTCTTTCAAGAACCATGACAATAAAAAAAATATGCTCACGTGCTATTAGTCATTACCTTTTTTCTTTAATATATGTATATATGTTCTTTGTGCGTGGATATATATATATATATATATGTTCTTGTTGTTATAATTTCTTTCTGAATAAAATAAAAAAATAAAAATGTTATCGTCAATTTCATTTCAAAAGTGAAAATGCATGTTTAATAAATAAAAATGTTGTCCCTGTGAATAATGTTGTAATTTACTGTTTAATAGAATAAGTATTATTTAAATTATAATAATTCGCATAAAAATACTCTAAGGTAATCGTTTTTAACGGATGTGTTAAGGGTGCAGTGAAATTAAGTTTTCACCCTCCCTTATGCATAATCCGACTCCCGAGCTCAAGATATCTTTAAAAGACCAGTTTTTACAAATTTAAGGTTTTATCCGATTTTTCTATTGGCGACTCCATTATTCAATTCATTTTTAAATTTTTCAGTCGTAAAGTAATCCTTTTGGGCACGTAGCGACATAATTGAATAAAATAATCATCCAACAAGAAATGTTGAAATTATGTATTAAGGAGCAAAATGTCCATATAAGATAGAAGTTTTGCTAAAAGAAATATTGCAGTTCTTATTCTTAAATATAACAAAATCATTCTTTGTGCCTCAATAACTTACTTTTTAGTAAAAGATTTTACCAACAACCAATTAATTTCTTATCTATTCTCAGCACATGTACTCGTGTACTCATGTGAGTATGGGATGGAAGAATTTTGATATTTGTGTTTGCAATACATGGTAGTATAGAAAGCATAAATAATAACAAATTTAAAGAAACAAAAGCAAAGTATTACGAGTCAACCCGTTTGTATAGTTAAATTAGAGGGAAAAATGAAAAAGTAGAGTGAAAAAGTATGTATCTTACTCATGTTAAAGACAAATTAGTGCAGTGGAGTAAGAGACGCAACAAAGAAGAAATGATACTACGTACCAATTACTACCATAACAATATTGTAACAATATTATATTTATACTATAACGGCGGCAAAGAAGAGTTATTAAAAGTGGTCATGGACTAGCTAATGTTATGATTATCATTAATTAATTTACTAAATATTATAATAATAATTAATTTATGAACAATGCGAACCAACGTTAGAAAATCATTAGGAAGTCAATAACTAAATTATCATTCAAAATTTATATGAGTTATCATTCATTACTCATATATCTAAGATTAAGTTATTATCCAAAATTTATATGAAATATCATTTATAACTATATATTGGCTTTCTATTGATCATAATATGTTGGCTCCGTAGTCTTTTTTTTTAATTTATTAAGTTTAAATATGAATAAATAGTAATAATAATTTTTTTTTACGTACTTGTTAACTAATAAATCAAGTTCTTCTTCTAAAGCTTTTAATTCTAAATCTTATACATTATTTATTCTATTCTTAAATTTTATGGAGTAAACCTTTACTGCCAACAAATCTTAATCATAAATAATAAATTATTGAATAGATGTAAGACATCATTATAGTAGAATAAAATAATGTTTAATTTTATCAATATAATCAATATAAGAACATAATAGGAAGACATTAAATGACACTATTTGGTATTATGATGGCTTGTTAGTGTGAGGGGGATCTTGTCTCACGGAGTCTCCTCTCTTCTGATAATATTTTTGCAAACCTGAAAAAAAAAAATTCAAATATATTAGTAATAATATTACTATAATTTGTCCTTCGAATTTTAATAGTCGTATGCTATTTAATTTCAAATTATTTTAAATTTTTTTATATTATGTTTAATTTGCCTAATTTAACCTTTTGATAGCTTCTTCGTTGGTTCCTCCATTTTCTAGTGGCTCAAATCTACCATTCTTTAAATTAACCCTAGAGACTGGTTTCTTCAACAAATTTTCACCAATTTGACAAAGCCTCTCCAAATTCTCCTTTGTAGATATGTCAACTGAAGAATCAGTTCCTGTCAATGTGTCATCCTGCATAATGTTTTGAGCAAACTAAATTTAATCACTTATTCTTAATTAATATTTTACTATTAAATAGAGGATATTTAATTATTACCTGTAATCATTTGACACATGTACATAAAAATTCAACAATTTCATATAAAAATACATGTTTAATATTTCAAAAAACTTTATTACATTACTAATGTAAACAAATTTGATTATTTTACTATTACATATTTAGTTATTTTATTATAACATATTTAGTTATTGTAATAGCTGATTATTTAATTAAAAAAATGTGTGAATCAAAATAAATATATAATATAATTTATTGATATTTTTGTATACATAGTATTTTGTATTACCTGTATCCGAAGGTAATTTTCTTGGGAATGAAGTGCTTGAGTGAGAGTAGCTAAGTGAAAATCAACCATATCAGCATTTGATTGAGAAAAAACATCAATTAAAGGAGAACTACCACTATAGGTAAGCCAATCCAATAGTCCCCATTTAGCTGCTTTTTTTGCATTTAATTTTCCTTCATTTTTGGCAGCTCCTGTGCCTATTGAAATAATTAGGAAGCGACCATAGTCTGTAGGTTTGATTGAAAAGAAATCTGAATCTTCATCCATGATTTGCTTTGTTATTTGATTCATGGCAACTAAAGTCTGCATCATGATAAATTACCCGGAAAAAAAAAAGAATTAGTATACTAGTTAGTTTAAGGAATTAACCAAATTTCAATCAAAGTGTTAAACCGAATATGATAAAATAATATATTTGTGTTGTACAAAATAATTTTTTTTTAAAAAAAATTGATTCTTATATATTTTATTATTTTAAATAAGTTAACCAAATTGATTCAATTAGTTTATCAATTTTTTAAATTTTGACCGATTTACTGATAACTATTTTTTTTTCTAAAATATAAATTATATTAATAAACATACCGGATTATTAGCACAAACACTACCATCAATGAGGTTAAATTCATGTACATTTCCATTTGAATCTTTGTTGGTGAAGTGATAGGCAGGGAGATAAGTAGGTGCTGCTGATGTGCTAATGCATATGTCTGATAGCTTAGCATCAAAGCCAGGAGTAGAACTCTTAATCTGCTTATCAATAATTCTCAAATCTTGTTAGGGTTTGTTTGATTTGGTGAATTGATTTGATACTTGATTTATTATTTTAAAAAAATAAAATTAAAGAAACTCTACACAAATTTCACACGAATTAAAAAAAAGCTTGTGCTAATGAATGTATTAAAGATATAATTATTCATGTGTTTTTTTTTATCCGTTCAATTTTTGAAATAAAATAAAATTTTATGACAGATAACATGGGTGATTAAAGAAAAAAATTCCAATAAATAAGACAAAAGTATAGCTAGATCCATCAAGAAAAAAAGTGAGTGAAACCTGGTAAGATGAGAAAATAGTTGGTTGTAAGAATTTGATGTCAAAAGTAGGAATGACAACATTGGTGATTGTCTCGTGCAAACGAATGTCTCCAAGTTTCTCCCTAACTACTCCATGTAAGTATTTTCCATCATATTTTGGTCCTCCCAATTGTCTTATGAACTTTGCCAATAATGTTCCACGTAGGCATCTAAAAAACAATTCTTGAAATATCACATAAAAACAAAAAAGCGTAGGGCATTTATTAATATAATTGTTAGTTACCTTTGTTCTTTTTGTTAATTAGATGATTACATATCATATATATATCATTTTGTAACATGTGTATCATCATCAAATTAAAAAAACTAATTTAAGGATGTCAGGTCAGCAAAATTTTATGAAATCATTCAATAGCGATTTTAAACCGTCACAAATTTAAAAAAATCGCCACTAAATAGCATGTCCAATCAAATTATATAGCTCAAACTATGATCTTTCAAGAACCATTTATTAACCCATATATTAATGATAAATTAAAAAAAAATTACCTATATTGTGGGAAAATACTTGGGCAATGTTCCAAGTAAAAAGGCTTAATATCCTTAGCGGCAAAAAGTGGACGGTTATGTTCGTTAGGAGCAGTTAACATGGCAGTTACAAGGCCTCCAGTGCTTGTTCCTGATATCACATCAAAGTAATCTGCTAACCTTGCATCTTCACCATCTAACTCCTGCATGCATGGAAAGATTACTGAATTATCAATTTTATTCTTACAAAAGAGAACTCGTGGTTTTGATTCTATGTATTCTGTAATAAGAGAATTATATTGCCTAACAGAAATAAATGTTAGAGATTGTTTTAGATATTTTAAAACTTTAACTAAAGTGTACGACTTAAAAACCTAGACTGATTTGAGTAATTACTAAAAACTTAACAAAAACAATTTTATCAAATATAACAATTATAATATGTGTTTATTGAAAGTTAATTTAATTCAAATTTACTAAACATATAAGTGTTACAACTTTTAATAAACTATTTAAAAAAACAATTTTAATAAATTATTTTTTAAAAGTAAAAGTTTTACTAGAGTAGATCATAATAGAATTGAAAAGAAAATTCAGAATATATATATATATATATATATATATATATATA
>JASCZI010241791.1:13131-25021 GCA_036250425.1 Stylosanthes scabra
GCATTTCTTTGAAAGTGAATTCTTTTACACCATCTATTTTGATAGGAATACTAGAGGCTGCAAAATGAACAAGCATTTTGATTGCAACTGTTAATGATAAACCAAAAAGTACACTTTTAGAACACATCTCAAAAGGCCTCATGTGTTATGTACATAATAATAACTCACATGGACGTCTTCTTGAAAACGTGTGCTGGTTTTTGATACCTCTTCTTACAATTATGAGAGCTACTAATGCAGAGATTGCTACAACAACAGCCACAGCTGCTACCACAGCAAAAATTATTTCCATTGTACTACTTTTGCTCTTTTCTGATTTTGTAATTACTGTGGAAATAAATAAGTAACACAATGAATCAAATAGTTTAGGACATAGATTGGCTGTAAGAAGTAAAGTTTCTGATAAAGGTGTCAGGGTTGTCATATTAGTCAGATAAGATTCTCTGCTTTTGTTTTGTAAAAATCTCCACTTACTTTTAAAGAGAAGCAAATGTGAATCCTACTAGATTTGTTGTTATTCTACATAAAAGCTAAGCATTGTAAAATTGGAAACTAGGCAGAAAAAGAAAAACTTACAATATGCATAAGGTCCCTCAAGGGTGAAATTCAGAAGTTCATATGGCCCATAAAAATCACTTCCACCGAAATTCCATGACGAGAATATGCTTCGCAGACGATAGACCTCAGTTGCATTGAACTCATTGTGTGAATAACTAGCCACAGGATAAAGTTTCAGATACATCCTAAGACGAGTTTGTTCTTTTTCCCAAGAATATGAATCTATTGAGAGTTGATAGAAGTCCAAGTTCAAAGCATGGGTAACATATGATCTAAATGAAGCTTTGTATGGAGGGAAGAAAGAAAAACTCGGGCTTTTCAGCCGGTATCCAATTTTAAGAGGAGATGCACAAAAGCAGGGAATAGGTGAATCTGGAACATATTCATAGAAATCATTCACTGAACAAGCTTGATGAGGACATGTAGTTGTTGAATTTGTTAAGTAATTGTCTGCTTCTTCTCCTCCAAATCCACATTGTTTAGCCAATATTTCGCTAGCTTCGGAACCCTTACATACAGGATTTCCACCAAGCCTTGTATGAAAAAGAAATAACAAAACATAAGAGAAGTAAATTACTTTGACAACATGGACAAAACCAACTTCTGCATATAATTTTCATAGTAGTCATGAAGTGCTGCATAAAAGGTGACTAGAAAACACTACAATAATCCAGTTAGTTTTTAGTTCCCGAAAATTGTGTGCACTGAAAACTTGTATGCTTACACATTTGGAGATAAACTAGATCATATGTTACAGGAAGCACTTGTATTGTTGATTTAGACTAAAAGAGTACCTTAAGGTGACATTGGGTGGAGGACTTGGATCTCCCAAAATTCTTGAAAGTGAGTTGTTATGCAGATCGCTGTATAAAGTAGAAGAACACATCAATATACACGAGTTTGATTCAGAGAATCATCATGTGATTGTTTTGAACAATAAGTAGTAGGTTTCTGATTCAGTATTTACACTGTAAATTTAGCACTAGTACTGAGATTCATCTTCTGCCATATGTCAGCAGAGACTGATCCTGATAAGAAGTTGTTCTCAAGAGACCTGTATTTGGAAATAAATTAGAGATTGAATCACTCTAAAGAATAAAGTCACTAAATTTAATCATTTCAAAGATTTCACGTTATGATTATATCATAAATAAGGGAAATAAAGATTAATTAACACTTTCTCACAGTCTTTGAAGAGAAGGAAGTTCTGAGAAGTATCCAGGAATTGATCCATTCAGATTGTTATTAGAAAGATCACTGCAACAGCAAGAAATGACTAAATGGAAACCATAGCAATCGAAACAATATTAAACTAGTAGGCTAGATCATACATAGTAGTCATATTTTCTGCAAGTTTTTTCGATGGTATCGGTCCAATAAGATTGTTCCAGCTAAGATCTCTGAAAGAAAAGATCAGGCAGACTTTCAATAAGCACAAGTAACAACAACACGAAGTAAAGACACAAGATGTATGGTATATAGTTAAACATACAAATAGTAAAGCTGTGGTATTGAACTGAGATCAGGTACTTCTCCTAGCAAACTGCAGTTTCTGAGACTTCTGTTAAGCCAAAATATAGAATAACTTTTAAGTTTTAACTCATTGCGGTTTTAATGTTCTCTCTACGTTTAATTCCAAAGCAACAACAAACCTACCTTTGTACTGAAAAAAAAAACAAAACAAGCCTTTAAGATTTAGTAGTTGTGTTTTACTTAATAGCACTTACAATTTTGCTAATCTAGATAAGTTTGCATAGGAAGAAGGAACTCTGCTCCCTGTGAAGTGATTGTTATCAAGTTGGCTGCAAGGAGAAATCAACAAATAAGAAGCATGTCATAATCTTAGGATGCAGTAACGTTCACACCGACGACGAAAATTTTAGGATAAATATGCAATGCCTTGTGTGTTAAAGAGTCAATGTAAACTACAAAATGGATACCTCACTGAAAATTTAATTCCTACAAAGGAGTTTTATTAGTTTAAAAGAATACATGAAGTTGTTTGTCATATGAAAGTAAAAGAACTACTCAGAATGGCAATAAAATTTGAAAGGCTAAAATGTTAAATTGGAACTAGAAAGAGAATGCTAAATGGATCCTAGATTTTCACATCTTAACCTAAATTATATTGGATCAGGAGAATATACAGTATACGAAGCTGGGGTAACATGGAGAATTCTGGTGGAAGATAGCCAGATAAATTATTTGTATCCAGAAGCCTGTAAAGTCATTTCAACAAACACAAAAAGTGTGAAGAACTGTTAAAACATGACTAAATCAGAAAATAGTAGTATAATGAAGGTCTCAAACCAAAAGGTGGGAAAAAGAGAGTAGAAAGGCCTAAAAACTCACAGGTGAAGAACATTGGACATGTTTGAAAGATTGGGAGGAATTTGACCACTAAATGAGTTGTTGTTCATGTGGCTGCAAGAACACAAACAAATAAAACACAATAATATATATATAGAAAGATGCATTTGATTTGGAGATGGACTAACATGTGCTTGACAGAGCTCAAGTTGGCGAATGATGGCGGTATTGGACCCGAGAGTCGGTTTTGATCAACTTGGAATCTGTTTAGATTTTGAAGATTTCCAAGCTCATATGGTAAATTACCTGATAATGCATTACCATTCAGGAGCCTGTGCACACAATTGCACAATACATTACAAATATATCAGCTTCTTACAAACAGTAAGATCACAAAGACTTAGCCTCAGAAATCTTACAAGAGTCTCAATGATGTGATATTTCCTATCTCCCTGGGTATAGTTCCTGTTAAGTTATTCCACATGAAGTTCCTTGGAGACCAAGAAACAATGGAGATGTTAGAGTATTCGACGGAGTATAAATCGGCACAATATCCTATACACAATATGTACACATAAAACAACTTGTTTAAATTGCTTACATTATCTCTAGTTGAGATAGTTGACCAAGTTGGGGTGCCAAGCTTCCAGAGAGATTCATAGTCATTAAGTAGCTTCAGTAAAATTAAGATAACAGAAATACAGTTAGAAGAACACAGACAATGCATACTCTATAACTTTTTCATGTGATTAACTCTTTTAAGTATCTAATTAACAGAAATGAATCATTACAGCTCTTTGACATGGAAATGACCATCAGCCCCAGCATTTAGAGGACACAAGACCCCATTCCAACTTGATGCACATGGATCACCTTTATTCCAGTTCCAGAAATGGTTTAAGGGATCAATCAAACTTTTCTTGATTTGTAACAATGCATTCACTGCAAATGGAACAAACATATACCGATGATCAAGAAACTATTAGTTGCATGCAACTCACCTTCACTCAAATATCGCATTACAACACATTCTTTTGATCAATATTTAATTAAGGAGATTAATCTCAATGTTATGCAAGTATAGTTTTATCAAATTATATTTATGTGTAAACCTTCTTCTTGTGGATGCATTTGTGCACATTTTCCCTGCAAGCTCTTACCAGAATTAAATCTATAAACTCACCTTCTGAGGGGTGTGTGCTCTGTGCCACTGTTGTGGAAATTAAATAACAAAATGAAGCGGCCAAAACAAATCCATAAATCCTCCTGTTATTTGGAACCATAGTACCTATAATAATAGAATTGTAGTTGGAATGAATAACATGTGAATATATAGTATATTAAACAATTTGAAGAATCAATTGGAAAATATTGCTCATTACTTGATAAGATTGATATAATCAAGCAAATATAAATGCCAAATCTCAAGGCTATGCAATATTATTTGCTGAAGGAAGCATATAGTATTAAGAGCTAAATCAAAGCTTGTGGAAAGAAATATTTAAAGCTATTCAAGCAAAGCATGAAGCCATAAAAGAGCTGAATCAATGAATAAGCAGAATCTCTTACTTGAGATGGTTATAAGTTTTTATAGCACAAGTGATAGTTTGCAGCACTGCATATTAGTCTTAGACTCTTAGCAACAAAGTGTGTGTGTGTGTGTGTGTATATATATATATATAAGCAATGCAGCTGATCTAAGTAGTCTAGTTTTGGGTTTCATAGAAAAGTCAAAACATAATAAATGAATATTGTTGTCAATTACTATCACCATGATAATAAAGATATTTGTTCTCTCATTGTTTTGCATTTTACAAGCCTTCTAAATTTCAATATGGTGTTACAAGTTGCGTGGCAATTATCTATAATTCTATACACATACATAAATCTTGATACAAGAAGACAAGATATTTTCCTCTCCCAAGGTGTATGTCAACATTTATTTATTTATTTTCTCTCATTTTATTAATTCACTATTTTTTTGGATGATTGTTAATGGTTTCCTATCAAAACCTAAAAAAAAAAAAGAAAATATGTTGGTCCAAAGTGTGGATAAAAAGTGTTGACTCCTGACATTTCTTTTGAGAAACAAATTGTTTTTGCCAGAAGCAAAAATAGTTGAAAAGAGAAAATATAAAAATTTATCACCAAAAGATTATCTTAGTATAAATTAAATATTATTTCTTATTAATTACTTTTGGTTCTAATAAAAAAATATTTTTACTTTCAGTCTCCATCAAGGATAAAAATTGCTACGGAGTAGATAGATACCGGGATCCAAAAAAAATAGGTGAATAAATTAAGTACAATTAGTATTGACCCGTCATTAAGTGTTCTTTACTGAACAAAGTTTTAGTTATGTAATCTAAAAATATGTTTCCTTTTTTTATTTTTTTTGTTTTAAATTAGAAAAGAAACGTTTTACCACGTTATTTATGTTCATTTTTAATGATTCAATCAAGTAATATAATACAAAACTAGAAGAACTCTTAGGTGGTGAAAGTATTTAGTAGTCTACTAAAGTTTTAAATGTTATTTCTAAAATGAAAAAAATATGAATATATATTAGAAATAATCACAGCCACATATTTAAAATCTTTTTCCATAATTCTTAAAGGACTATTAAATACTTTCATCACGATAGACAAAGCCTACAAAAACTAATCCCAACTTGTAGGAGGGAAAACAAGTGCAATTAGCAAACCATTCAATCAAACTGTCCCACTCATATATAGCTAAGACCTTGACTTTCTTCATGTGCTATGATTTGTGAATCATAGATAGTGGTCCACTAAAGTCATATGAACGTGTGTGGAAAGTTAACAATAGTTAGCATTAATCAAATGTTAATTTCTTATCCTTATCTAATAGAAACCTAAAATCTTTTTTCAGTACATGGCCTCTCAATTCTTTTATAACTTCGTGATTGAACATCCAATAGTTACACTGACCGTTTTGAAAAAGAAACAAAAATGAAATATTGAAAATGATTTATTGTTAATTTTTACTATATTTTTTAAAAATATTTTCAAATAATTTACCCTTATCAAGAAAGAAGAAAATAAAAAAAAAAGGTAGACAAGATAGCTTCAGCAATGGCCCACACTACACACATCCGAAGCTCATATAAATTCAACTAGCATGTTTTGAAGTTTGATAATATTTAAAGTAAGACCCTAAAAAATCAGCTACCTTTACCTAATTTTCTACATAACAACACAACAGATTTCACCTATTTTCAACATAACAACAGAGACATCCAAGATCCAGCATAAAATCATAAAATGTATCCCCAAAACAAAAAGTCATCTTGGTTTTCCTACTTTCTGCAATGGAAATGATGCCTCAGACATGTCACTACCTTAAGTGCTGAATTTTATGGTATTTCCTCTCTGGCATTTAAAATTTTTTTATTTCTATATATATTGTTTCTTTGTCTTCCCATGATTGACTTGACTTCAGAAGATAAAGTCTGTGTGTGTTAAAAGTTAAAACACCTGATTAATATAATAATGGGGTACCAACTTATAATTAACTTAAGGCACCAAGATGTACGTAAGAATCTCTTATAATTATAAAGAAAAATACTTTTTAAGAAATAATCTCATAACCAATTCATTTTCTGAAAGCATAAAGTTTTTTTATTTGTGACCACTCTATCATGGTAGACTCTTCTAGATTCTCTTTATTGACATGAAAATAACTGAGTTTTCAAATTCCAATCTCTTAATATAATCAGATGGTAAGCAAGCATGTATTATAACATTATCATACTAACATATGATTTCACACGTAGAAAGCTAAAATGGAAAACTTCATGCCAAAATAACAAGCCATATTTAACTTCTATTATTTTCTACAATGAAGTCTTGTGCAGGAGACTATTTGCAGTTTTCAGGAGGAGTTCTTAGCCACAAGAAGCACCTTAACAATCCAAATTACTTTTCTTTTTTGAATGAACAATCCGATTTGTTAGTTATCTCTCCAAGCATAACTAAGAAGCAAAATAAACCAAGACATAAAGAAATGTTGCTTTTTAAGAGTGGAAATAAGAAACAGGACACAACCTTTTTCAGTAAGGAAACTGATAGTATTCTGTCTAATTGTCATCATTGTAAAAGCCTTTATCTTATGTGGCTGAAGTACAAGAGAAACGAGAGAAGACTAGGGGAAAAATTAACTACCTTTTTGCACTATGACTATTTATAATCTCTCTATCAAAGGTATCAAGAAAAAACCACTGTTTTACTCGAAAGATTTAATTTTCAACAAAATAACCTCGAAAGATATAAAGGCACTCATAGTCCCCCAAAAGATCATTTGGTGAAATTTGTCACACTTTTTTTTAAATTTTTTTTTCTTTCAAGAGGCTATTCTACTGGAACTAGAATCTTTCGAGTATCAAAATATTGTTTACCCAAATATCAATTTATTATCCTTTAACTGCTTGCTGTGTTTTGATTCTAGAAGGGAAAGGAAGGGAAGAAAAAGTTTTGAATTAGAGAAATGGATTAAGCTTTATACATTAAGGCCTTCCCTTCTATCACTTTCCCCCCAAAAGGTAGCAAGTACAAGATGAGTATCATAGGGGCTACTAAACGGTTAACTTGCAATGAATGTTTCCTGTATGATATGGGACTCCATCCCCATTGGGAACTCCATAATCACAAGCCAGATTACCCAAAATATAGTGGTAAATGGGTAAAAGCATACACATACCAGTAACAAACATCATGCATAACCTCTTTGAGCAGCTAAAATTGTCAGAGCTTTAGTATCGATGACCATTTCTTTGAAATTGAACACAGACATTCCGTCCATTTTAATAGCAACACAGGCTTGGAGCTGCAAGAATAAATAAGCATTAACTCCCTTTCGTTGGTGACAATTCAAGATGAAATTGTCAACAGAATATCCAGAATGACGCAATATAATACTCACCCCTATTATGTTAAAGTTGAGGTAAAGGCATAAATGTAATAAGTATCAGAGCTTCTGTTTGGTTCAAAAATGCAGACCATCGAGACAGCCTGACAAAGACAAAGCAGCCTTGCTATTCCAATAGACTCCTCAAGTTCATGGTCATATGTAAAGATTTGTTTCCAGAAATCACCAATAATCCTTGCAAGAACAGTACCCATCTTTAAAATGGTGAAATCTATTAGCATCCCTCAAAATGATTTCCCTTCCAGTGACTTTAGCAATCAATTTGATTGCAGAATGGCAATCGCCACAAACCCGCAAATTTTTTATGACTCTAATTGGCATCCCAGTAGGCACTTTTAGGAGACCATATGCTACAGCTAGTTTTTCACTATGATAACCCAAGCTATGTGTCTTCTCTTCCTCATCCACATCATGTAGCACAAAGCTACCATCAGGACAGTACCCAGCTTCCCTTAACAATCCACCTAACTTCTCCAACATTTTCATAATAACAGGTTGTTCAGGGTGGCCCTTGCTGTCTCCCCCTGTGAACATATGTACCTTCTTCTCCACCTCAATCCAACTACAACCAGGCAATTTGATAACACTCCTGCCTTTTATTTTTCCCCTAAGGACTTCAACGTCCCTCCATCTTCCTTTGGTGGCATACATATGTGAGAGCAGGACATAAGGCCCAGCATTTTTGGGCTCTAGCTGTGCAAGCTTCTCCACTGCGACTTCAGCCAAATCCAGCTTCATGTGGGTTCTACATGCACCTAACAGCGAACCCCAAACAATTGCATCTGGTTCCATTGGCATCTTTTCTATTAGGCTCATTGCTTCAGTTAGCTTGCCTGCTCGACCCAGCAAATCAACCATGCAAGCATAGTGTTCAATTCCTGGTTCCACTTGATATTTGCATTTCATTGACTCAAAAGTTTCAGTCCCTTGTTCCACCTTGCCACTGTAGCTACAAGCTGTAAGAACTCCGACAAAGGTAACGTCATCTGGTGGAACTCCCAATGAGCACATGTCACGGAAGACATCTAAAGCTTCCTCTGCCAAACCATGCTGGGAATAACCTGTGATCATAGAATTCCACATAACTACATCTTTCAAAGGAAATCTGTCAAAAACCTGTTTGCCTTTCACAAGATCACCACACTTAACATACATTGTGATCAACACAGAGGCAACATACAAATCTTGATCAAACTTGGATCTCACCAACTGAGCATGAACCTGTCTCCCATGGTCAAGACTTGCTAGGCTGCTACACACAGAAAGAACACTGATCAATGAGGGGAAATTCAATGCAACACCTTCTCTCTGCATCCTAGCAAACAAACCCAATGCTTCTAATTCACACCCTTTCCTTTCATAAACCTTAATCATGGCACTCCAACTCCCTTCATCCCTCTCCCTCATTTGCTCAAACACATATCTTGCCTTATCTAGCTCCCCATCAAGTCCAAATCCCAAGATCATCTCATTACATGCAATAAGAGGCTTCCCCGGCATTGCCTTGAAAATCTCACAAGCCTCCCTCATCCTCCCACTCCTAGTATACCCCATAAGCATTGCCGTCCAAGTCACCTCATTCTTCTCAGGCATCACCTCAAACAATTTCCTCGCAACATCCACACGTCCATTTCTCGCATACCCGGCAACCATACTAGTCCAAGTCACCACATTCCTCTTAGGCATCACATCAAACAATGCCCTGGCCTCATCCAGACGCCCCTCTTCGCAGTACCCACCAACCATAATCGTATACGCCACAACATCCTTAACCGGCATCATATCAAACATGTGCCGTGCATCCTCAAAACGGCCACTCTGCAACAACCCACCAAGCATCACAGTCCAAGACACCACATTCTTATCAGGCATCTGCCAAAACAATGATTCAGCCTCTTCAAGCATACCCATTTGAACATAACCACGGACAATCGAGGTCCAAGAAACCACATTTCTCTCTGGCATTGTGTCAAAAACTCTCCTGGCTTCAACAATCATCCTGTTCTTTATGAACCCGGAAATTAAGGTGTTAAAGGAGACGGTGTTCCGTTGGGGCATTTGGTCGAACAGTTGGAGGGCCAAGTGGGGTTGGCGGGTTTGGAAGTAACCGGATATGAGGGCGTTCCATGAAGCAATAGTTTGTTGCCATTGGGGAATTTGGTCGAACACCTTGTGGGCTTGGGAGACTTGGCCGGTGCGTGCGAAGTGGGAGATGAGGTTGGTGGTGGCGGTGCAGTATGGTCTGAAGAGCTGCATGATAGCAGTGGTGAAGAAGAAGGATCGTCGATAACGTGAGGTTTCATGGCGAAGAAGAGTGTTGAGAGAAGAGAATATGCAATGCATGTCCGGCGTCCCTCAATTGCTGAACATGAGAAATGGTTTATTCAAGCGGCAATATTGAAACAATTATTTTCATTTATTTACATTTATTCTATTTTTCTTACAAACTAGGCTCAATATTAAAATATTTTTTTTAAATAAACATAATTATCATTCAAATAAAGTTAATACTGACTTACAAAAACAGAAATCACTAATTTTAGATTGAAAAGAGCTCAATATTGAAATCATAATTTTATAAAAAGAACTTCAAAACTTAAATGTTATTAGTTTGATCACAAAAAAAATGTTATTAGTTCATTTCATTATATTATTATTTGACTTATTCTTTTTATATATTTTTAGTATAATTTTGATTCATTAACTATGTAAAAATTTTTACATTATAATCCAATTAAATTTATGCTTTTAAATGATTTTTAAAATAATGAATTTAACAATTAATTATTTCTATTGATATGAGAATACACAATTGGTTATTTATATAAAAAAATTTTACACTCACATGAAAATTAAATTCATATATTATAATGGATTTTAAAATTGCAATTATATAAAAGAATTTTGCTAAAGACATTTAAAAAACAATAATTTCAACAATGTTACGATGTGTGTAATATTATTCTCATTTTATTTTTCTACGAAATTATAATTCTTGTTAACAAAACTTAATCATTTATTAGGTCTAAATATATTCACTTCCAAGTTCCAACTAATAAAAAAATTGTAGGAATAGAATTTTAAAAAAAGATTATTTTCAACCAATGGTATTTGGTTACATGTGTGTATATATAAATAGTGTAGAATGTACAAACCCCCCAATGGGGAGAAGTTCAGAAAATAGCTACATTACATCCCTATTAAACTTACCTACCTCTTACCATCATCAAATATATAACAATGTTAGCATTAGAAAAATGATGCTCATTTTCCATAATTACATTTTTTTTCTTCTTCTTTTGTGAGTTTGTGTGTGTGGCTAGCTATGGTACTATAGCATCACTCAAAAAATGTTATTTGTACAGGGAATATCATGTCGACTCGCGTCTCATCCACAACGACGTAAATTTCACTTAAACAGTGACATTTTGGTCAATAGTGGATGAGATGCGAGTCGACAATGATATACACATAACACAGTCGCATCACCGGGGAACAATGGTGGGAACCACACCACTGACAAGGTCACTTCCTGAGACATAAGAAGACATGTGTAGTTCCTCCCTAATTACATTTGATCCTGAAGCTGAAGCTGATGATGAAGATTTTGCCATTTTGCCAGAACTATCAGAGGTTATGTCTGAGATTGAGAAACTTGTCTCAGTCTCTGGCAGCATTCCCATGATGTCTTCAAGTTCCCTAACCACATCCAACATTGATGGCCTCTGCTCTGGATTGTCATGGCAGCAACTTAGAGCAAGACTTAGGAACTTGTCTACATAATCTGATGGATAGTACCCTCCCATGTTGCTGTCTATAATGGAATCTATTGTACCAGATTGGCGAGCCATATTAACCTGTGAACATAATGAACTTTTTATGATCGTTATATGTTCGAATAATATTACTCTTCAAACATATCAAACTAGTATATTATGCTTCTGCATTCGTAATTTTTTAAGTATCTGCTGTTACCTCGCGGACGATGTTTTTCCCGTGTGATATCGGTTTCATGCCGGTTATAAGTTCCAGGAACACTATCCCAAGGCTATAGACATCACATTTGTCAGTCAAT
>JASCZI010241791.1:37492-52710 GCA_036250425.1 Stylosanthes scabra
ATTATAATGATGTGATCAATTTGAAATATCTCACTTTGATAATTACTAATATATTAAAATAGCTTCATATTATTATTAATATATATAATGCTAAAATTAAAACATAAACTGAAGAAATAAAGGATTTTTTGTGGGGAGAAATAAAGTATTTAAAATTTAAATAAAAAAATTGTTTTAGAGACAATAAAAATCAGTTCGAACTTTTTTAATTATTTGATATTCAATAATTATTATCAAAATAAATAAATAATTTTTTATATTATAAATATATAATTATAATATTAAGTTAAATTAAATATGATATTTTTATATTATTATCTCAAATAACATGGAATGTATAATATAATATATAAAATATATAACCAAATCCGGCATGTCTTGATGTATGAATGATCAACCAACTTTTATTAATTTCTCAAATCTATCTCCATTGATTTATTTGAAAGAACATGTTTAATATAGCAGCTACGTGTAGAAGATTAAGACTTGGTTATTAGTTTGTTGTTCGGATTTGATATGATTGAGGGATTAGCATCTTTTGTGTTCATACTATGTTTCATTATCACCTTACCAAATACTTAAAGAGACACTTTTGTCATCACTTGTCAAACATGTGACATACACTAACTATTGTTTTAATTTTTTCTTTTTTGTAAAGAGATGCTTCTTCCAAGATTTGAAATCAAATTAGTAGAAAACTAGAAAAGCCTTAGACTATGTTTAGAGTTTAAACCTATAATTGTAATCATTTTATTTCTAAATTAATATATTATAAATAAATTTTTAAGTTCAATCCTTAATGAATACAACTCTTTTATCATCCTCGAACAACGCGCCACCACCACTCGCCGCCGCCTTCACTTTCGTCAATCGTCCCATCCCACTGCCCTACTTTCTATATAGACATTGTTGGAAAAATTCTTGGCCATGTTAATGCAAAATTTCTTCTTTCCTTTCAAAGTTAGAGAAAGTGATACCAAAAAGGATGCCTTGATTTTTTTTAAAAATAAAGAAAAGAAGAAAAATATTTTCCTCATTGAATTGCATGATATCTATGTCAAGCCAAATTTGACTACCTATATACTTTATAGGTTAAGATCTTCAGCCAAATTTGACTTCAAACTGTTATTTATTATCTATTTTGAAATCATTTTAGGCATATCTATTTTATTCTATTTTGAAAAAAAAAAAATATAAACAGAGAGGAATATTTAGTTTATTGCCTTATGCGGTGGTCAATTATTTTATTCATTTTAGGAGTGGGTAAATTGTCAATAATTTTTTTGGTGACAAAATGTTAATAATTTATAATTATATCATTCTTACACTTGATTTTTCTTTTCTTTTCTTTCTTTTTCATAGTGTAACGGTGTATGAAAGGAATTTTCATTTTTCCTATAAATCTGTAGTGCAGCTTTTGGACCACAAGTTGAGATAAAGCAAAATTGGCCACTATGAAATTGAAAATAGGTTTTTTAATTAATTAAAAAAAAGACACATAAATCTATAACCAAAGCTAAATTAAATATATATAAATTCTTAATCATTGAAAATTTTTTTTTAAAAAAAAACATACACACACTCACACATAAAAGAATTAAAAAACCTTTTTGTCATTTATTTTTATACATAAAATTTGATTGATGAAAAATTTCCACCCTCTTTTACTCCCAAACAAAACAGACATTAAGAGATAACCAACAATGTCAACTTTTTCTTTTTTTTCAAGTAAATACACAAGTTTTGATATGTGAATCTAATTCTTTAATCAAAGATTTTTGGATATAAAAAAGAAAAATAATACTAGCACCTAACACAATAATAATAATAATTAATTACATAATTGATGCAAATTCTATATAATCTCATTGTAAAATAAAGAGATGAAATTGCATATACATCTGTTGCAACTAGTAATTTGGGTACCAAAACATGCCTTTTATGCCCTCAGGATCAGCTTCAAACCCTAAATTCCGGTAGAAATCCACAACTGCATTCAACATTCAAAGAAAAAATGTGAAACTTCAACTTCAAGCATGAAATGAAACCCTAACCTTCCAATCAAGAGGCGAGGGGATCGATGATAGTCGAATCGAAGAACATCTTTAAGGAAGTAACATGGGTGATGATAATCCTAGACAAGGATATTCCTAACATGCCCCCGAAAAATTTTAGGGTAAATTAATCAATATTCTTAGTAGGTTTGGTTTGCGTTTTCATTTTCAGGATTTTGTGAAGGAAAAAGGAAAAACAGGAAGTGAAAACAAAAATCCTGAAAACAAAGAATATCGAAAATAAAGACAGAAAATAAAAACACAAAACCAAACGCATCCATTAAGGATCGTCGTGTGTAATATTACCTAACTTCAAGGAGGTCAGTGTAATTTACCCTAAGGCCATACTATAGAAAGCATGGTGCAAGCACACAAAATATCCAAGCACTAATGACATAGCGGTCGAGTTCTATCGTATCGGACTTCGTCAAAGATAACAAGGGTAAACTTTAAGAATGTTGTTATACCTTTACTATCTGCAAACAGAGTTATATTGCCGATGTCCTTTTGCAAAAGAGCTCGAATCAGTTTCTCTACAAGAGCTTTACCAAGACCTTGGCCCTATAAAAGTTACAAAAACATCAATATCCCCAGCCGGAATTTATGCTTACACGAGGCACTCAAGCACGAAAATGATTCGGCAGAAAGGCCTGAACTCGACACCACTTTATGCATACAAGCTTAGCTTCCTCGAAATTCAAGTGCATTTGTTTTCCCCAACATACTTTCAAGCAAACAACAGAATATAAGTTGCTCATAAAGCATAATAACAATTATTGCTTATCGGCATAGTTCTTTCTTTGCCGTAAAAAAGATAGCTTGAGTTTATATTATAAGTTCAAATAGAGTTATCGACACCGAATGCCACATAAAGTAACACATTTTGGCTGGCAGAAAATACCTGGTAACCAGGATCAACTAGGACATCCCAAATTGTGGCATTGAAGGCATGGTCTGAAGTTGCACGAGCCATGCCGATTAATCTCTTTTGTTCATTCCCCTCTGTGAAATAACTTCGCCAAGTACACCAAAATGTTCATCAAATAGGTTTAGACAACCACAGGCATAAAGAAAAAAGCATAACAACCGAATGATAAATTTAATCGGTGTACACAGCAAGGAATCATATTATTTTTACCTGACCCCGGAGACTTTCTAACAGAATGCAATGAGGCCACTATATAGCTATTTTTCAAAGCAGCAGCTAATTTCGACAATGGTCTCCGTGGCCACCCTACCTGTTAATGAGATGAACTACTCATCATACTGATTGCGAGTTTGTTTATTAAGGAAAAAGAAAAAAAAAAATAAAAGGGCCAATTCAGTACTCAAATTTCGGATTTAAGTAAACTACTCCCATGAATGATTTAAATAGGTAAATGAGTTCTTTTCGTGTTTAATTGTAAACGAAACTAAAACATTGACCAACAAATTGATCATTGTTATCAGTCGAAAGATGTAATCAAGGAAGTTCTTGATGATGCTCATCAGTTCTTCAGATAAAATTTAGATCAATTCCAAGGCTAGCATATGCATTATTACACCAAACAAACACGGTAATAGAAACATCAACGCATGTCATAAAGACATGTTAAATACACACCTTGTCACAAAGAGCTTGAAGGTCATAAACATCAACATCTCCACCTGAAGAGAATATTATTTGCTCGACTGTTCCATCAGGTTCAGTCTTTTCAACAAGGACAAACTCTTGAGGCATAGGTTCTTCATCTTCTTCATCCGCATCGGGTGGATCAACAACTTGCGTAGTGTTGTTCTTAATCAACCTGAAAAGGAGAGAACAGGTGAACGAAAGAGATACACTAATGGTCAATATATCATATGTATTTGAGGAGGTTAAATCCTTCTAGAAGTTCCTATAGTTTCACTCAATCTTCAATTTAGATCCTTATAGTTTAAAAGTTTGTTATCAAGTCCATATATTATACACAAATTTCAATAAGGTCTTAGCCTCCGTTTCGATTATGTCCCCAGACAAAGATACCAAAACAGAGAGAAAGAGAGAAAAATAAGAGACAGAGACAAAAACATAGATGATGACATGACATGATATACACGACAAAAGACCTTCTAGAAACATTTTTCAACCAAATCTCTGTAGTTTATATATTTTGTGATTAAGGCCATATAATGTACAAAACTTATTAATAAATTTATTCATGACGAGGAGGGGGAGTGAGATCATGTGAATATTTGGGGATGAAGAACAAGGCTTTATATATGCGAATGCGAGGGAGCAAGGAGAGTTAGTTAGCCCATTTTGTTCAGAAAGGAATGTGAGGTGGAAGTGTCTCTATACTACCTAGGACAGTTTCCATATCGTTTCTTCTATTTTCTGCTATTTCACATTGCAATGCACGCCAATTTCCGGTTTCTGAGGTTGAATTCCACCCGGAACCTCAGATTCCACTAATTCTTTGTTCTATTCAATAACATTCCTTATACAGTAAGCTGTCTCGGCACTCAGTCTTATAAAGCATTAACAAAGAACACAAAAATACTAAATTTATCAAAGCAAAACTTTCTATAATCACAAAACTAGCGGAGAGTGTACCTAACAAAGCTAAAAAATTGCATGACAACCGGAAAATATAACTATATAAGAACAACCAATGCAAATTGAAGGAAAACATAACTACTCCAACATGTTAATTATCCTCCTTCATGGCAACAATTTTACCAAAATAAGGCTTCCGGTTTTAAATTGTGATCGGTCGCGACAGCAATTGTGATCATACATTCATATCAGCCATGTTTTCTCACAACCACAATGCAACAACAATACAATCCACAAAGTAGCCATTTTTCCATTGAATAACCAAAACTAATAATAATAAATACAATGCCCAAACATAATGCCATTATCTATCCCAATTTTTCAATCAAATTGAAACATACCCAGATTTAATTGACTCCCAAAATCCAGCCTTGAGCTGAAAAGTCTTCAACTTTCTGGTTGCTGCTTCAAAAACACAACACAACCCACAAATTAAAAATCAAAACTTTACAAAAAGGAAATGAAGGCATAGTAATAATAATAATAATCATAATACCCATATGAAGCAAGAGAGTGAGAATAAGAGAGAACCTGAAGCAGAAAACGAGTAACTAAGATTGGAAGGAATCAATAACTGTGGATTTTGTATAAACAGTGGGTAATTGGCATAAAAGGGAACAACAGAGAACCTACAACAACAACAACAATAACAACTAACTAAGAAGTGAAAATAAAAAAGTTAAAGAAAAAAATATGTTGGAAAACAATTAAGGTTGAGAAAAAAAATAAAAAAAATAACTTACGAGGAAGAAGGAGGAGGGAGGTAGAGGGTTAGCATTGTTTTGAGCCACCCAACCCAAACCCAAGAAAACCCTGAAACTGATTAATGATTATTACTCACACAAACCATATCATCATAATATTCATATCTCATATCATATATCTGTTTATCTGCTCGCTTGATTTATTTTTTTTTATTTGTATTATCTGTTTTTTTTTAAAAAAATTTGATGCACTGGATAAAGAGTAGAGCTGTGAAAATTGGTTAGATCTTGTCACAAAAAAAAAAAAATGGTATATCTGTCCACTGAGTTCGTTTATCCATACGGATTTTTTTTTTTTTTCTCAAATCTACATTATCTAATTATATTTATATTAATTTAAAAAATAATAAAATATAATAATATATATATATAAAATTTTATTCTTCTTAACTCAAATTATTATATTTATAATCACCAAAAAAATTTATTATATTTATTAAAATATAAATTTAATAATATATTGCCTTTTATTAATTTTATTATTATTATTTATTATTAATATATAAATATATCCGCTGCAAAACTGTGTTTTTCTTAAAGTTTTTTGTTAAAATAAATTTTTTGTTACATTTTTTTAAAATAAATAATTTATTAATTAAACAGATTAGCCTGATTAATTCGCCGAGCAGCTATAAATGAGTCGGTATAAAATTTTAGTCCGTATACAAATTAGATTTAAATGGGTTAGTTCGTTTAACTCATATTCTAAATAGACCGATCTAAATGGTCTAGATCATAGTTGTAAAAATCGTGTCGAACCAGTCGGTTCGACCGAAAAACCGGGCTCGGACCGGTTCGATACGCACAAGAGATTGGACATGTAGATAAACCGGTTCTAACCGGATTGGACCGGGCCGGTTTTGTGAAAAAAACGGCGACTCGGCCGGTTATGAGAAATACCAGACCGGGTCAAAAATTTTTTTTTTTAAAGTGAGGAAACGAAGCAGTTTCATTTAAAAAAAAAAATCACATAAATGGCAAAAAGCCAAAAACCCTAAATCAGTAAAGGAATCCCCAAAATCACATAAACCTCCATAATCACTCTTCGCTCTTCACTCTCACGCAGTCAAGCTAGGAAGCTTCACAGCCTTGCAACCGGACCGCCGCCGCCTGTCCTCCAGTCGCCGACTAGCCGTGCTAACGTCGCCGTTCTTCCGCGTCGTCGTCCACTCGTCCTTCGTCTTCGTCCTCTGCTCTGCCTCCGCCGTCCGCCCGTGCCGTCACCGTGCTGCTCTGCCTCTGACCTCCGCCCTCCGTGACTGGTGAGTGCATGCATGTTCTTTTTGTTTTTTTTTTTTTGGCTTGTATGTTTGTTCTGTACTGTTGTGATTAAAAGTTGAAATGAAGTGAGACATACTTGATGAGAGAAAGAAGAACAGCAACTTTGGCCATGGTGATTTGTTATATAATGCTGCTGCTTAATGTATCATAGTGTATGTTGTTCTTGTTTTCATAATTGATTGTTTAATTGCATTTGAGTTTGAATGTTCTGTATTTATGCATACGTATATGTAGATTGATTTGGTTAATGTGTTTTGGTTGCTATTGAGTTGAGGATTCAGAAAGGGAAAATCTTTTGGAATGATAAGATGTAGAATGATGCAAAGTTGGCCTTTTGAATGATGCAATTTCTGTCATATAACCATTTGCTAGAATGGTTTTTGACTTATTTGAAAGGTCATGATTTTTGTCCTTTGGACAGTAAATGAAATAAATTTACAGATTGGAAACGCACTAAAAAAGCAAAGCTATATCTTTATCAAGTAATTGGACCAAAATCCAAGGTCCATATATATAAGCTAGGCAGCCACTCAGATCACACTTGCATTGTTTGTAAATTTTACTCTGCTGGGGAACCAACTGAAATTAACACACTTTTTCATCAGCGACTTGCTTTCACCACCATTATCTTTTCTATTCTCTATCTCTCTCCATGGCTGGTGGTGGTGGTTTGAAACTGTTGGTAGGGTCGGCCATCAGACAAGGAGTCACAGAAGCCCGGGCCCGAATCTTCGGCCACCAGCTGAACCCATCGGGCCAGAAATCGCCCCACAAGATCCTTCGCCAAAAGCTCTTTGGTGAGAAGGTAGCGCAATGGTATCCTTACGACATAAAAAAGGATGACCCTCTCGTCATGGCTCGTCAAGAACAAGAGTAAGTACCTTCTCTCCCATTCACTTTTGTTCACACTCTGTTCCACATTTTATAGCTCAATTTTCACAAATTTTCACTCTGTGTTTGTGATTTTTGTCTCTGGAAGTTTTCTTTCTATTTTTTCCTTTTTGGGTTTTAATCTGATTTTTCAGTGTGTAAGAATTAATGGGTGTTCTTCTTTGTATCAATAAAATGAATGGTGTTATAAAGTTTTTGGTTTTTTATTTTTTTAAAAAATAATAAATTATGAGATGGAGTTGTGGTGTTTGAATGGTTCATCTAATCAAAGCATTATAAAAAGTCCATTAGATGAGTATTAGTTCATGATTTTGATACTCTTTATTCTAACCAGGTGTAGAGTTTGTAGTTGCTACTTAACTTCATACTTGTATATCAGAGACAATAACTCAATATTAGATGGATCAACCATTCTGTATCTTATGTTCATTTGAGATTATTTAAGCGTGGTGAATGAGTTCCATTAATTTTGGATGTTGAGTGCAGTGGTGTGTAGTGTGGACAACAATTTCTGCATAATGTTTTCATTGCCTTAACTTCTTAACATTAAAAACGAAAATTGATACCGTGAATAAATGAATAAAATTTGGTGTCACCATTTGATTGTTTGAGAATTCAATCCCAAAGGAAAAAATGTTATCTTCTCCCCTTGTCACATTTTTTCAGATATTTGTGTTATCCCTATTAGTTTTTATATGCCTGAGCTTCTTGTTGAAATAGAAAGGGCAGATGGAAAACCAATGCATGATGTTATTTAGTTTAAGCTATCTGTACAAGTTAATGAAGTTACAAATGGTCTTATATCAAAGATGGTGCTTTTTTTTATTAATTATAAAGGCTAAAAGTGTTGCTCTACTTTTTTTTCTCAGTATGCAAAGTGGCCTCCCATGTGATGTTGGTTGTGTTGTTTTGCGCCAAGTGCACTGTTATGCAAATTTATGCGTGTCTAGGAATTAAGCATCCGCAATTTGTTAAGGATGCCCTTTAATCATTTAAACAGACTATCAAAATCTTTGATTATTGTCATGTTTTGGTATATCCTTGGATCAGATCTATGACATTGATTCAAAGATGTACCTTAAAGTGATAGTGATGGATAAAAATAACAATGATTTGTACTCATTCTAGGAATTTGATGATTTTGTTATATCGTTCTTTGTAGGCGCTTATCGAAGCTTGAAATGTTGAAGCGTCGTGGCAAAGGGCCACCAAAGAAGGGTCAAGGCAGGCGTGCAGCCAAACGCAACAAATAAACCGCAGTTTACTTGTGGCTTGAATCATCACAGATAACTATTTTTTGATGGAATAAACTCTTAATTTGATTTCTTAAAATCATAAAACTTGTCTTGCCTTTGTCCTCAATGTAAATCTCTAGAAAGTGGAAGGCATTAACCTAATAATTTGGTTATATTGCATACTTGTCGTCCTTTTTGTGCTAATTAACTATCCACCTTTGGTCACCAAAAAAAACTATCCACCTTTTGACTTAGTTGATTTTGGGTGTTGGAATTTTGAATGCAATGTTATAAGCTACCCTAATATTACTCTTCTTTTTTCGTATGGTGGATCATATAATTTATAAATTAGAATTCATACTAACTTTATAGTTCAAGAAACAAGTGATGCAAAATTGTTGTTGCAATGGGCTAGTGGGCCAATGTGAGCCTCTTCTCAATTAGGCCAATTTATGGGGTTAGTCGGATTTGGTGGATTGCTTTGTATGAATTTGATGTTTCTGTTTGTAATCTTTGTTCTGGCTTCGCTTGTCATATAGCAATCACCCTAAAAGGTTTACCCAGTAAATCTGTTGTGGAACCAACTCCTGCTTAATCCTACGAGGGATTTTGATGTTCTGTTTTTGTATAGTGATTCATAGAGGAGTATAAGTATGTTGTGAGTGTATTAAGCCCCAGCATGGATGTCATTACGGCCTCTACTATTGATGTCATTACAACTAAGGCCATCTTCAGTTCATCACCATAGCTTCTATCAGATGAGTCCTTTTTTCCTGTTTTTTATCCTTTTCTTCAATTTTTGTTTTCTTTTTTTAATTTTGTTAAGCTATGATTGGATATAATTGGATCTATTATATATCCTAGCCATTTTGTTTGGGCTGGCTTGAGTTTTTACATATTCTGTTGATTGTGAGCCCCGCCCTCAAATAAATTTTTTTTTTACATTACTTTTTATTTTTTGCTCTACTATAATTTGATAGCAGGATTACTGTGGATGCATTTTCTGTTTGGGGACCCTTATTTTTTTTTGTGGATGTGGGTCCATGAAATTACTTGCTACCATGTAGAGCTTTCAAAGGAACACTTTTTACTTCCTCATGATCACAAAGCTAATAATTGAATGTATTCGGTCATTAGTGCTGGAAAATATAAAGTGGATATGCTTGTGTGATGACCATAGACTATGCTTGTGTGATGCACGAAGAAAAAGAAATTGTCTCAAAATTCTTCCTTTGTTTCAAGTATTGGTTCTTGGTTCCTATACATATCATTTTAGACATGTTTAGTTATCTTAGAATATTAGCCAATTTTGGCTGAGTTTGAGGGTGTTAGTTATGTTGGCTGCTCTTGGCCAAAGTTGCATGCCTCCCTATTTTATTTGGGACTGTAGAACAAGTATATTCTAATTTAAGTTAAACGAGATTCTTCTTATTGGAAAAGAAAATACTAAAATACTATTCCATCACATTACCTGTTATATATTGTATTTCTCTAGTTTATTGCTATTCTAATGGGTGTTTTCTATTAAATGAAGTTACTGTGTTCTTGTTATAATGCTACTTCCAGTGCCTACCAATGTTAAAGAAAGCAAAATTCCAATAAGAAATTGTTTGAAATTGTTTAAAAAGAAGGAAAAAATATTAGATGTATGCGAGATTCTCCATTTTCTTTTACATCCAAACAAAGAGAAAATCCACTTTTCTTGCCATTCTCTTTCTGCTCTTTTTTATTTTCTTGTGAACCAAACAATGGCTGAGATTGTGAAGTGGTGGTGGTGTCTGCAATAATTGCATCTTTATTGAGTTCCGTGAAACCTTATTAGCGTAGCATCGATCCATGTTCATGTCAGATATATGTGTGTCCTTAAACAACACTTTAATAGTCTTTTACAATCTCATCCCTCTCTTCCTTTTCTTCTTTTCTTTTCTTCATCAACTCACATACATTGACCATTTGACCCTTTTTCTTTTGCTTTTCTTCATCCACACCACAATATAATCACGTTATTGCATGGTAACTTGATATCACGGCAACTTATTGTTATATCAAGATTTTGTATTATGTGTTTTGTTATCTATTATTGCCTCTTGCTAATATTATATTTGTTATACAAATAATGGTAGGTAATCAATTATATAAATATTTTAATAATTATATGAAAATTACTTTCTTTTCAAATCCTCTAAAGTATTTAATTAAGGATTAGATACACTGTTAATCATCAAGTTGAAATAATAAGAAAATATTTAATGTTTTAAATAAGAATTTAATTTAATGCGTTAAAAATCGTCTAATAATATATTTTATGATAAAAATAATTATTTATACTGATGTATCTATTTTGAATTCAAATTTAAATTTTTTTTGTATATATTAATTATTTACTTTTCTTGAAATTATAACAAGTGTTTATGAAGGCATTAAACTTTTTTAAACTAGACTAATTAATAATGCTATTTAAATTTTATCAAGCATAAAATTGATACAAAGAATACAACAATTCTATTTACACACCAAAATTAGCCATCAAATAAGCTATTAGAATATAATACAAATTAAAATACAAAATACATATGTAGTTTAATTCATTTTGAAGAACGCTACATAATCAGCAGAATTTATTTTTTGGTCAGCATGTAATCAGCAGATATTTTGCATCCATAAATTAAATAATTTACACCTTTTTTTCACATTTTACACCATATTTATTATATTTTGTACATATAATTTTCAAATATTGCACACATGTCATACACATTTTGCACTCATTTCTAGACTTATTATATGTAAATAAATTGCTGGTTATATTTATTGGTTATGTTGAATTAAACTTGCTGGTCATATAAAATTTTTCATCCATTTTTAATGTGTATTTTATATTTCAATGTGTATTATATACTAATAGCTGAGATGATATACACCTAATATAATTCGAAAGAATATTATCACCAGTTTCAGCACAATAAAATAATTGACTTGTTTGAACTTTGAATTCCATCATTGTAACTGTTTTGCACAAATGTCTCCAATAATTAACAGTCTTATATGTATATTCCCAAAAGAGAACATTCAAAGCTGCAACACAACAGAGAAAGAAACAAAGCTGTAAGATTTGATTTTTGAAAGGACAAATTTTCTGCTATATATGTAACTGTACGATTGAGTAATTGACATAATTAAATACCATAATTCTACCGTTTATTATTTGTCTTTGGCTATTTTCCCATTTCTAAAAGCTGAATACCAAGAAACCATATGAAGCATTTCCGGTGTATATAAGAATAAGATATTTTAGTATATTTAGTCGTTAATCTTAATAATTAATCTTAATCATAATCATAATCATAATCATTGATGTCAATCATAAGGTGTATATATAATTAAAAATCAATCGCCAAAAACTCTGAAACAATTGATCATGCAACAAAGACATGTTTTTACGATAATAAAAAAATGTTAGATAATTTAAAATATTTGATTAAATTGCTTAACATAATACGTATTAATATTTTAATTTTTAGCCATAATTTTTCTATGAAAAATTTTTATGTGAATAACTATATTAAATACAGTGTCAATTTATATTTTATTTAGTGATGGCATATATATTTTTTAGATCATATAGCATGTGAATATGAATGTGTATATAGTATAGTATAGTAGCATATGTTGAATGATGATAGTAATATAATGCAAAAGTGGGAAACAAAAGCAGCCAAAAAGCAAAAGATGGGTCTCAGAATAAGACCATAGGCTGACTGCACCAAACATCTCATGTTTTGATGAAAACGAAAAGAGAGAAAGAAAGAAAGAAAGAAAAAGCATCATTATGTGTTGCTTCTTGTCATGTCATTGCTATTTCTGAAAATGTGAATAATAATTGAATGCTATATTTATTTGTTAGTGTGAGAGGGAGGGAGAGAGCGTTATAGTTATAGAGTTCCAAGATATTCCTCCAACAAAATAATCTTAGCCGTACACGTTATTATTATTATTCCATGGTTTTTAATTTCACTCTCATGCACACAAATATTTTTTTTTTTTTTTTTTTTGTGTTGCTATTTCTGAAACATTAACACAACTGAATCAGTAGGAGGAGGAAGAGAAAGGAAAAGAGAGCATAAAAAGATCACAGAATGGTTTCTGAGAATTCTTCACTCTCTTCTTCTAAACGCTCTCCAGCAACTACTCCTAGGTTCTGCAACTCATTCACTACAAGGTAATTCTTTCTCTGTCATATTTGTCTTAATAGTGTTTTCTTTACATTAAAGTTGTATATCCTACTGAGTTTGATGCAGTACCCTTGATTGATGTAAACTATGCATATTATTTATATTAATGTTGAAGTGAGATCTAAATATCCAAAATGAGTTTGAGAAGGATCTACATTCTTGTGAGAGAAAAAAAAATTCAAGTAAAATTGCATGCTTGACTTCAAACTTCAAAGATAGCATTATAGACCCAGGCTCCATTTCTTTTACTGTGCTTGATAGTTTGGTTTTTGAAATCATGTTCTCTTAATATGACTTTGTGATAAATTGAAAGTAGTGGTCATATTGTTCTTTGTAAATGCAGAATTTTCGCCGATGTTGCCGGCGACATTACAATTGTAGTTGATGGAGAATCATTTTTGCTGCATAAGGTAAAAACAGAATTTTTTTTTCTTCAAGCAGATTCAGCAAATTTGTTGCAGCAGTAATCTGAAGACTACTATTAAGCAATCTCTCTAAAATTTCCCAAAATATTTTACTTTTAAGTTTGAACTCATAAAGATAAAGTCATAATGGAAAATAAAACTAACCTTTTTCTTTGTCTTGATTCATGAAGTTTCCCTTGGTGACTCTGAGTGGCAAGATCCGAAGAATGGTTGCTGATGCCAAGGTTTCGAACCTTTCGAGCTTGGAACTCCTCAATTTCCCAGGGGGACATCAAACATTTGAACTAGCCATGAAGTTTTGCTATGGCATGAATTTTGAGGTCACTACATTCAATGTCGCAAGGCTACGTTGCGCTGCCGAGTACCTCGAAATGACAGAGGAATACAGAGACCAAAACCTCATCTCAAGAACAGAGTCATATCTGAAAGACATTGTCTTTCAAGATCTTCAGAAGTCAGTGGAAGTTTTATCCACCTGTGAGATGTTACCACCACTAGTGGAGCAGATTGAAATTCCAAGCAGGTGTGTGGAATCCATTGCAATGAATGCATGCAAGGAGCAGCTAGCTTCCGGTTTATCTCGGCTAGAGTGCAACGGCGACTCCAGAGAGCTAAAGGAGGATTGTGTCATTGCATGGTGGGTGGAGGATCTATCGGTCCTGCGCATTGATTTCTTCCAGCGAGTTATGTCTGCCATGGGAAGAATGGGAGTTAGATCGGAGAGCATCATTGCTTCACTTATGCATTATGCTCAATCATCATTGAAGGGTATTGGTAAAAGCCAGTTCTTGAATCCATCTAGGGCGAATTCGAGTCCAACCACAATGGAATTGGACCAGAGGAATATTGTGGAAACAATTGTGAGTCTCATGCCTGCAGATAAAAACTCTTTAATTCCGCAGACTTTTATGTTTGGAATGTTGAAGATGGCTATCATTTTGGGTGCAACAGTTCCATGTAGGCTTGAACTTGAAAGGAGGATCTCGTTGAGGTTGGAAACTGTTTCCCTCGACGACCTACTCATACCGTCTCTGCAGAGTGGAGACTCCTTGTTTGATGTTGATACAGTTCATAGGCTGCTGGTGAACTTCTTGCAGCGAATTGAGGAGGAAGAAGCTGATGATTACGGATATGATTCTGATGGTTTCGGCTCAACTAGTAGCCATGGTTCTCTGCTAAAAGTAGGGCAGCTAATTGATGCTTATCTTGCAGAAATTGCAACTGATCCTTACTTAAGCTTGCAGAAATTCATTGCTTTGATCGAGATACTGCCCGAGTATGCTCGTGTAATTGACGATGGCCTTTACAGAGCTGTAGATATTTATCTGAAGGTACATTTGTGTTGGATCTATAAATGTTCTTCTTTCATATCTCTCTATAAATGTTTGCACTCAAACACTATTCAAACTATGCCTATTTTACACTTCAATTACTTTTTCCTGCTTGTTCAGGCTCATCCAGCTCTAACAGAACAAGAATGCAAGAAGATTTGCAAGTTTATAGATTGTCAGAAGCTGTCTCAAGAAGCATGCAACCACGCTGCACAGAACGACAGGCTTCCACTGCAGATGGTGGTGCAAGTCTTGTACTGCGAGCAGCTACGGTTGAAGAATGCGGTGTCAGGGAGTTCAGGGGATGGCCTGTTGTCACACAGAATAAGCAGTGGCATTCCAAGTGCTGCCATGTCCCCAAGAGATAACTACGCTTCTCTTCGAAGAGAGAACCGGGAGCTGAAGCTAGAGATTTCAAGGATGAGGG
>JASCZI010241791.1:52795-65081 GCA_036250425.1 Stylosanthes scabra
GATAGGGAGAATTGGAATTTTCAGCACTCAAGGTGGCGGAAAACGCCAAAAATCGAGTAGGAAGTCTAGAGGTTCAGAGGGGAAAACTGGTAGGAGTAGGAAATATTCTGTCTCATAGATATTCTTCTTCTGCACAGTTGAGCCTTTTACAGCATCCTGTGTTCTAACCTTTCACTTCAGGTGATCACAATTCACAAACTGTAAATGAGTTGGTCACAAGTTTCTCTCTGCCTTTGATAATTAGTTTTGGCAGATTAACTTGAATATACCAACTTTTTCTCTTCCTTTCCTAGCTAACAGTGCATTTGTGATTTGAGATTTTGGAGAGAGAAAGGAACTTGATAACTAAACTCCATTCTACCCTTCAAACTATTCCCTTCTCTTCCTTTCCTCCACAGACAAACACACCTGAAGGGTATGTTTAGTTGTAGTAAAAATGGGGTGGACTTTTCAAGGATAAACTCCATGTGTAATTTCACAATTCAAATTCATCCATGAAAATTTCTACTCCAGTTTTACCATGCAATCAAATATATCATAAGTATGATTTCAGCTGCTAAACTAATGCCTTACATAGATAAATCACCAAGAGGAAGCTTTATAATCCACCAAATTAAAAATGCAAGATCCTTAGAATGACTTGATCCTAGGGTCATAGATCCCCATTCCTTCTTTGCACTGTTGCACACTCATGATGATACAATGTAATTGCTTTATGGTTAGACTTACTCCTTAGTTTGGATGAAACAACAATATATCATGATTCAATATTCATGTACAACTAAATATTCAAAATTGACACACTATTGGTTTAATATTTCAAACTACTAAAATTGCAACATGAATCCCAACAAACCATGTACTTTCTAATGACATTCAACATTGTCTTTTGTTTGTTGAATTATAAGTTTTTCGATGACAAAGTTTTTCTTCATTAAAAATGCCCTGCTAACTTGCAATAATCATAATTAGAAGTTACCTTGTAATGACAAGCTAACCGTTGACCAGTTGTCATTAAGCTTTTCCCTTAGTCCAATATAACTGTTGGCTCTTCCAATTCAACCGTTTCCCAAGATTACCTTGATAAAACTGGATTTGTTAAAAAAAATAATACAGACGAAGATAATGGATTGGGGGAAAGCTGCTTAATTCCTTGGGCACACTCGTAGATAGTTTTTCAGAATCACAACATTTGGTTCAAAAGAAATAATAAGAACATTAACTCTTTCTTGGAGAAAAACTTGTTTTATATATGAGTCGTGAGTGATGACAATTGGTATAATACATGCAAGATTTGATACATTATTCCACTAGATAATTAACCCTAAGATACAAGTTTTCCAGCTAGGACTCCACCAAATATAATAGCTCCGAACCACTTGTTTGAATTAAATCTGGAAGCAAGCAAAAGGTAAAAAAGTCAGTTCATTGACTTCAATATTTAGAGAATGGAAGTATAGAACTTAACGTTATATGGTAAACTTATGATGCATCATAAGTTTCTGAAACCGTCAATATAACACTGGAAGAGTAATCAATAGAGAAATTTAACAATCAATGAATTTTGAGGGATTTCTATCAGCTGACGTCTGAGGGCATATAAATATATCATCAAGTTCTTGCAGTAAAGCCGTATGATTTATTAATCGCTGCAAAGTGAAAATGAAATTTTGATGCATGGATTTATGCAACAATCCCCTTTTTTGGGTGAACTTCAAATAAAAACTTCCAAACATACTTGCTATTGCAATCAGCACGAGATGAGAGGTCAACTGTCCATATTTGCCAGACTAATTGTCCAGAGGCAGCTGCCAGAAATGCATAATAAGGCCAGCCTGGTCCACACATATGAATCAGAAGGTGGAACTAGAAAACAAGCATTGAAAAACAAATACAGTCCTAAAATCTCGAAACAGAGAGAACATAAAGTCGGTCGTAAAACATATACCTATTTCAGCATTATAGCCACTGAGGGCAAGACTACCAAGGCATGCAATCCCAAACCCAGTAATCCACTCCTTTGTAAAATCACCAAAGCGCAAAGCCGTTGACTTAACTCCCACTTTCAGGTCATCTTCTTTATCCTGAATGCATGGTTATAAATATACTCAGAGACCAAGAACTTTGATTACAATGCTTTAATCGTATAATTTGTTTGGAGGATAGTAACTAGCCTATCATTTTATAGTTTGTTTCATAACACACTGAACTATTGGATTCAAGATAATCACTCCACACAGGGATATATCATGCAGCAATTAAACAGCAGGACAGAGGAGAAAAATCTTTTAGGTAGCAATGTTGTTTTTACCTGGTGTGCATAGATTGTATCATAAACAAGTGTCCAAAAAACTCCGGAGGCATAAAGTGGCAGCACTATTGTTGGATCCAGACTTCCTTTAATTGCTGTCCATCCTAACAAAGCACCCCAATTAAAGGTCAACCCAAGAAAGGCTTGAGGCTAACCAAAAATTTATGAGTGCCATATAAAGCATAATGAGATTGTATGTCAAAGATAACAATAAAATCCGTCAAAGGAGACCGAAAATTGAGGAAATTCATTACCCAAAATGTAAACCTCTTCATGAGGGGATAGGAGAACACGAGCAACAAGGATGAGGCACCCAAAACACGGCTGCCAAAAGTGCACAAATCACAACATTCAACATTTTGGCAATACTCAAATTTTCACACTTGATGTAGGTGTAATAATGGTCACAGAATTGGCTATTCAAAGTTAACACTAACCTATAATTATTCAGTTGCAGAAGAATCCCAAGACCCAAAGTTAACTGAAAACCAAGAAAACAAAGCCCCTGAAATGGTGTCAAAAGACCACTTGCCACAGGTCTTGACCTTGTACGTTCAACCTGCATCATACAATTAAGCATAGTATCGTTTAGAATATCAAATCTAATATCTGCTATGTTGAACCTGGGAACAAACACAAAAAACACTTGGCCGGATCTGTAAAATGCCCTTGGTAGGTACAAACATCACATAAGATCACATGTTCAATACTAATTAAAGCAAAATCAGAAATGTGATGCCATAGCAATAAAATCCAAGGGATGTTCCATGGAAGTGAATTATCATATTTATATTTGTAACCATATTTGAAACAAGATAGGGACAGTGGGGGAAAAAACCCCTTCAAATGCAAATTACATGAACTTACAGGCCATGTCAAATACCAAGGCACTAGACTTGCCATGACTTAGTTTTCAGATTATTTTTCAACTGAAGTCAAACATTCACACAACATTAATCACATGCACTTATGAAAAATTAATTTACAGCATGAAAAAACAATTTCCGTGTCTCTTACTATATAAAAATACAAAATATAAAAGCTTTCTATTTACCTTTGTATCAATGTCCCGATCAAGGAGGTCATTAATAGTACACCCAGCACCCCTCAAAAGCAAAGCCCCGCATCCAAACAAAGCCAACATTTTAAAATCGGGAAGGTGTCCTGGGGTTGCAGCCAAAGTAATTGACCTAAGGCATCAAAAATTAGAAACATAAATAAATTAGTAAATAAATAAATAGAATGGGAATGAATTTAGAATGATTATCGCTTTTAAAGTTTCTTCATTCATTCCAATTCAAAAAAGTGTAATATATATTTCCAATTGCAATCAATTGCGTGTATGAAATTATTATTCTGTCCCTGTTTGTCAACAACAGGGCATTTACCCATACGCCAAGTAAATAGAACACTTACCACATACAAGGCCATAGAAGCAACCATGTCCCAATGGGCTTATCAAGCCGAGCAAGCTGTGCATAGGGCTGAACATGCCTAGGCAAATACAAATCAATCCAAGAGACGTTTGCTTTACTCACATTACTACTTTGATCCTTGTTTCCCTTTGAGCCCTCTTTTAAACTTGAGGGTGTTGTAGAGATGCGCTGAACAAGCTGAAAATTTGAGAGAGATCGAACAGTTTTAAAAGATTCAAAATTAGAATCCTTATGGTGGGATTGCTTGAATGGACCAAGTGAAGGATAGAAGTTGCGATTTATGCTTATAGATGGTTCAGTGTAGATTAAAGAATTGAAGATGGAAGGGGAAAGATATTGTATGGAGAGGCTTGAAGAAGGAAAAGAATATTTGAGAAACCTACGCGAAGCACGAGAGATCAAAGTTGACGTCATTTTCTCAAAATCAAAGAAGTAAGGAGCAAGAAGGGCTCTTTGTTGCTACACGTTTCAAGACTTGTAAGCATTCAGTTGGAGGACGAGCAACAAAAGTTGAGTGTGTTAGGCCTGAGTTCAAACTATGTTGAACAATTAAACTTTTAGACCTCCATGTGCAACAGATATTAAGTGAACAAAGCTTATCCAACACTTTGATATCATTCTACATGTAGGGGTGAGCCTTCATTCAGAACTCATTGAATTTACAAAATCCTGAAAACAAAAACAATAGAGCTTCAAGAACATTTTCCAAATCCTTCAATAATAAAAGAATGCAAAATACTACACTAATTTCCACTATAAGGAGTAAAAAAATGTACATGAAATTTTTCTTAAAAGAAATACTTCTAAAACTACATAATAACAAAAATTTTAACATGACACTTCAATAATTTCTCCATCAACTAAACAATAGAGTACTACATGGAATCATTTGCTTCATCAAGATATCATTCAAACAAAAGAATGTAAGCTGGGCCTAAATAACGAAACTGATGGGAAAACATTACGTGTCAGATCACTAAAACACTGTCCAATATGCAAGTTAATGTTTACGTGATGTTTGAAGCATCAATAGGATATATCTAATATTCAGTCATAATTTAAAGGTAAAATTGTTATAGAAGTAATATTATAAGGGGAAAAAAATTGATCTTCCACAAAATAAACTATGTCTAGTTTAAAGAAAATGTAAATGAAGAAAAGGGGCAATCTAAGGGTATGGTTTTTTGGTGGAAACATGTACTGCTTCCATTCACTATACTCAATTCTAAACATGAAATGAAAGACAGTCCAGAGATCAAAGACCTGCATTTTCTTATTTTGGGTTATGTATATAAGTCAGGAAGAAACCAAAATATCACTTTTTATTAATCTCACCAATAAGTTCACAATGATTCGAATTTTTTTACACACTTATTTCATATATATAATAAAATAAAACAAAATAGGAAAGCATAAGTTCTAATACTCACTAAGAACTTTGATCAAACATGTGGCATGCAACACTAACAGTGTAGCTACAAATTCTAACAACCATTCATTACATTAAAAAATATTTCCCTATCCAGTAGGAGCAAATCATGCATTCCATATTCAAGACAGACAATTGGAACAAGAAGAAGAAGAAACTATGAATGCAGGTAAATTTAACCTGTGAATATGAATTGAAGGATCTTCTTTGTTGTAGAGCAAGAGCGAGAGAGAGAGAGAGAAGATAGATTGACGAAGATCATGGTTATGGGAAGAAGGGAGTTGAGTGTTGTGATGGCATCTCCGCATCTGCCACCGTCATTCAGAGGAGGAAACACCACATAACGTACTTGCAAACTTGGAAGCCATTGCTAACTGCCAAGTAGAGCAGATTCTCAGCTGAATCTCTTTTTTTTTTGGTCCGGAAGCTGAAAATTTTTTGTTCATCTTCTTTTTTGGGCCGAAGTGGATACGGAACTTTGGGCTTGGGTATAACAATTTGGGCTTCAAAAAATTACAAAGAAAAAGATAGAATTTGGATTTTAGTTTGAGGATGGGCCACAAGAGTGTCAGAAATATAGGAAATTTGAAAAAAAAAAAAAAAACAATCTACCAAAAATATATTGAAAAAAAAAATAATTAACTTGGACTGTTTGAATATTTTTATGTTTTTTATGCCATATTGGTATGAGAACCGTATTTGTGTATATATATATATATACACACTAAATGCCACTAGATGAATATAAAGAAGATCAATTCATCAAGAAATTAAAACAAAGCTTGCTATTATTGATGTGGACTTCACATACAACTCCATTATTGATTTATGTGTTATATATGTTTTGTGGATGATTGAATTTGTGTTGGTATAGATTGGCCCTTATATACTAAAACAAGTGTGTATAAAATATTTTACTCTATTAATACATTGAAGTTAAATTCTAATTAAAAATAATTAAATTTTATATTTCTATAAACATCAAATATATTCTTCTATTATATAGAGTGAATGATTTTTAGTGTCCATATATAAATATGGTCGGTGTAAATTTATATTTGCATGCATGAAGATTATATTAATGATGATTGTCTTAAAAATATTAAAAAATATTTTTTATAAAAGAAAATAAAATATTTTTAAAAAATAATGAAATGTATATAAGGCATTATTAATTAGAAGAGGTGGTCCAAGAATTGGATGCATAGAACATAGACTCATTATTATTAGACAAAAAATGAAGGTCAATAAATAAGGATTCAACAAAGTGGGTATTGGGCATCTGCTGTGGCTAGTTGCTATACATAGTGTCATGTACAAAACAGTAAATTCCATGTTCTTGTTGAGATATAATAGAATAACCATCTTTGGTCACATTTGATTTTATCGTCTATCATATTCTTCTGTTAAAAGGTATGGTGATTATCTTTGCTGTTAGTTCATTATTCCGTTTAAATAAAAATTTGTGGTTTAAATTTTGTATGCTGTATGTGATTTATTGACCAACAACAAACTCTTAAATAGAGTTCAAATCCACAAATGATTAATTCTCGACATATCGAAAGTAGAAATACTTTGGAAAATAATAAAAAAATTATTATATTAATAATATTCCAATAATCTTTATATCTCTTAAACTTTTTAATTATTATAAGTATTAATGTAACATAAATAAAAAAATTAATGAAAAATGAGCCAAGCCAATGAGGTGTGGTTTAAATAATAATTTTTTTTTCTCTGATAAATTAGAGATCTCAAATTTAAACATTTTTCTTAATAAAAAAAAATATGAAAGGGTTGATTTAGTAATAAATTCAAATATCGAATAAGATATACATATCAGATATTAATGAACCCTAATCATATTTAAGGAACATATGTAGTATTACGAAATAAATATTTGGTTAGAAGTAAAAGGAATATAAATGAGAAAAAAAGGCTTGTAATTAAGAAATTATATATAATATTATGGAAGTTTAGATATCACTATCATGATATCTATATGATGATGATAGATGTTTGCGGATCAATAACAAGCCGATTCAATTCGATATGCTTCTTCTTCACTTCTTTGTTTCTTCTTTCATCATATGATGATTATTGGGAACCATTTCTAATAATATGAACAAATTATTATTCTCACTTCTTTTAAAATTTGGTGATAATATTTGTAGAAGTTTTTACACATATTATACGCTATGGATTTTTTACTTCAATAATCATATTTAAATTAAACTTTTTTTGCCAATACAATTTCGGGCATATATTTTGTATTGTATGTAAGCTAAGGTTTACGTGTGTTATTATTCCTTGTATTATTAATACCTAGATTCTTTATTTTTCAATTTAAATTAGGTGATACGAGTGAATTTATATATATGTAACAAAATTAAATGAGATTTTCTTGATTCGATGAGTAAAGCATTTTTTTTTCTAAAATTTACTAAAAATTTCAAAAAATACCTTAATCATCAATTTCAATCAATAAAAATATAGTCAACAATAACCAATAATCCAAAATTAAACCCTATTTTTTAATGATTAATTTTACTAGAATTCAAATGATTAATTTTATTGATTTTCAGATGATTATTAAGTTTCGAATAATCTATATCACTAAATTTTGAATAATTTCTTTATTTTAAAAAAGAGTAATTGATTAATTATTGATTATTTTTTTTATTAATTATCGATATGTTTTCCTTTCAAAAATTCAATTATCCTAGGCGTGTCTTGCTAGTTTATTGATTAAGTTTTTGTGTGTATCAAAAACTAAATGCCAAATCAAATAGATGAGACGTGCTTATTATTAGTATGTTGGGCATTATTCATGAATCATATAACATGAAAATCTTAATCATACTAACCCATACGGTGCAAGATATTTATGTCTTATTTTGTTTTATTTTATTTTATCTTATTTTTTTAATTCTTGCTCAATTTTAACATTATTCTACTATCAAATAATACGATAATATTTAAATTAGTCCCTGAAAGATATCGTGTTATTCAAATTAGTCATCAAAAGATTTTATTAGTCATATTAATCCCTAAAAGATACAATCTTCAATCAAATTGGTTCTTCTACCAATCAGATAATGACACGTCATCTTTAAATGCACGTGGCATGAAATTATTGGATGATGTGTCATCTATCAACCAATCATTTTGTAACACATGTCATTTAATTGATAGAAAGACCAATTTGATTAAAAATTACATCTTTTGGGGACTAATATAACTAATAAAATCTTTCGAGACCAATTTAAAGAACATTATATCTTTCAAAGATTAATTTGAACATTAACCCATCAAATAATACGAGACACGTGGCAAGAAAAAAAAAACTTAAGGAGAAAACAAAGTAATAGAGGTTCATATTGTAGTGAGAAAACGACATTCATGGCCACTTCCTACATAATTTTGTATTTCACTACAATGTTCACATGGCTTGATTGTAAGTAATTAATGATGGATGAGAAAAACCGTACAAGATATGATATTTTGTAATTATTATATATCCTTTTATAGCTCGAGTTATTTAATTTAATTTTCTTTTGTTTCTCGATAAAATTTTATGTTCTATTTGATATAAAGAGAAAAATAAATAAGTATTTAAATTGGTCTCTTAAATTTAATTTGTTAGTCAATAATTTTTATTAAATTAAAATAACCTTTCAAATTATCTAACACATACATTAGTAGCCACTAACCAACTCATTTATCTTAACATAAAATTCTCTTACGGCTAAGTCTTACTTAAAAGTCAAAGCGATAAAAAATTTAAGAAAAATGTTAAATAATCATTAATTTTAATTTATATTAACTATACTATTTTTAGTTATTAACTCTCAACACCTTTAATTTATAATTTAACATTATATTTTAACTAATATTTTTTAATAATAATAATTAAAATTAATAATCATATAGCATTTTTTCTAAAACCCGATATTCTTATATCGAATTTGAAAACTGAGTTGTAATAGCATTAAATAAAGTAAATGTGGAACTAATAACTTGCAAGCTCAAATAATGTACTACTTTGTCAACTAAGTAGGAATCAAACTATATATTAGGAAAAGTTATTCGGCACAGATCTAAATTCATACAGATATAAAAGATTCTCTTACAATACAAATTTTACACTTTACTTCTCAAAAAAATTAAAGTAATATATAAATATGAATTCACACATTCTTCTAATAAAATTTATATTTTTATTATTTACATCTATGCCGTATAATCCACCATATATTATATATCGTAGCCTAGCTAATTAGGCTATGGTCATAAAAGAGACACCAAAGAAGATTTAGGGTTAGTTGGTGCCATAGAGCTAACGTTAGTTGCAACGTCTCTCAACATAATGCACCTTAAAAATGATGTTTCAGAAGATGTATAATTAAATAAAAACTAAATATCTTTTTCCCAAAACCAATTATAACAAAATCTAGAAATAGTTTGATTATATATATATATGATCATTGTTGTAGTAGTTGGGAAGATTACCAACGCTTGATCCCTTTTGTTTGAGGAGAGGTGACATTTTTATTGATTTATTTATTGTTGCTTATCTTCTCGGGCAATTAAATTATCTTTTAAGAAATGTTATTTAAGCATAGTTTAATCATTTAAGTACTATAGTTACGCGTTAAACATAAATTTTTGTACGTTAATTTTTAGAATTATGTTAGTTGTACATCAAAATCAGCTATCAAATTAGTCATCGGTATATAACAAATTTTGTATTTTGATACGTATTTGGTAGCTGATTTTGATATGCAAATAGAATTGTTGTAATTTTTAATGGCTGGTTTAATTAAATTTTAAACCGTTGCAAAACAAACTGACACAAAATGCTAGAAATTGCTTGGAACCATCGCAAATTCTAATCCTTGTGCTAGGAATCCATTTTAAACCGCCTCAAATCGCTTAAAAACCGTGGCTAATTTCCCTGCACCTTGTGGTGCTTATATTATACATGGTGAATATTCACATGCAGTCGACTCTATGTGAAGTTTTGTTAAAAACTATTAGATGGATTGACATGTTTGATTATATCATGACCTAATGATCTTAAACGAACAACTTTACATGAAGTTAACTGCGTCTGAGTTTCTATAATGAGATATATATGGTGTAATATTCTTGTTCTAGTGTGCTTTTTTTTTTTTTTTAATTGGGAAGACATAATTATATTACAGCGAAAGTCTAGTAAGGAACATTTTCTTTTCAAATGAGATAATACATTTTAAAAAAGGTACTAGGTCATGTGCTCAAAATGCTGCATGGGCACAATGTCGCATATATAGGAAAATGTTCCATATTTTTTTTCTCTTAATTTTTGTCTTAGATTTTCATCTATTTATTTGTATTTTTGGATTAAAAAGAAAATGTTAAAAAATAAAATACAAATTGATCCAACATAAGCTAACATATGTTTATTATTAATTTATTATATATGGATATGGATATAGTAGAAAAATTGATAGTAACATATTATAAAGTCTTCAATGAACTTGTTGTCAATTTTTTGTATGTCTTATTTATTTTGAATATGAGATTCTATACTCAACTTGTCCATTTCATTTAAATATTTTTCCAGAGTAGTTTCTAATTATTATTTTTAGTGCAAAATAATTAAATTATTTTTTCCCATTAACACTAGCTGTATGTATATATGTTTGGATCTTCTTTTCTTTTTGATGAAACAAAATTAATTTAATAATTGATTATATCCATGTTTCAATTTTTCTTTATTATTGTTGTTGTGTTAGTTATGTTTATATAATTTAAGGATGTCTTCACAAATATTTTTTCATTTAAAGGTTGCACATGTAATATATGTAAATAGAGAATAAAGCATTAGAAGCGGATAAAATGTATCATCATATTAGACGTTTTAATAATATTTTTAATTGTCGATCATAATCATAAAAATAGTTATAATTATTAATTTTAATCATAAAATATTTTATAATTAAAATTAATGACTAAAATTACTGAAACACCTTAATCTTAACATTGGGATCCTTACATCATTATCCTTAATTTTGGGCAAAGATGTAATCTCGTTGGGAAAAGGTGTAATGTAGTAATTGCATGATGTAATGGTCACATGCATAAGTGGAAAAATCATGTGTTTTGTGGTCGTAACATGGATTGTCACAATTTGCATAGCACAAGATTCTCTATCTCCAATCACCTCCCATCATTAAAATAAGAAAAAAACTAAATACATTATGAGTTTATGGTCAATAAAAAATCAACATATAGTTATGAATATTAATTCATATAAATTTTGGATGATAATTTACTCTTGAATATATAAGTTATAAATAATAACTCATATAAATTTTGAATAATAACTTAACTATTAACTTTTTAATGACTCCCTAACATTGATTCCGTAGCACTGTTGTTAAAATAATAAGGACATATCATATCAACTACAAGAAGTAACTAAGAAACCTCTAAACTTTATAATAATAAAAAATAAAATATTAAAATAAATTACCCACGAGCACATACACAAGAATGGGCCATGCTTAAACAAAAGGTTATACATAATATTGTTTACTAATAATATCATAATAACTTAGAGATCAAACAAAACCATAAAGTTTCATGGTGTAAGGTTGTTCATCACGTGACTAAGGAATTTCATTTTATAATTAGGTTTAATTTATATGATGCCTTTTTAATCGTTTTTCTATTTTTTAAAATTTTTATTCAAATTAAATAATTTAAATTTGATGTTAACTTTATGTTCAATATTCAAAGAGTAAAATTCCTTGATACCAATAATAATAATAATGAATAATGAACTTCACAAATAAAATAAAAAGTCTCAATTTTATCCTTTTTTTAGCATATCTACAATTTTAAGTATTTGTTTTTACCCAGTGAGATATTTACAATTTACAAATGATTAATCACTATATTCAACACATAATAGCTCAATCATTGAAGGGGGATAAAAAAAAAAGTTAAACAAGAAATTCCAATCTATGTGAAACATGAATAACAAATCTTATTCCTAAGAAAACATATATATATATATATATATATATATATATATATATATATATATATATATATATATAT
>JASCZI010241791.1:75028-91468 GCA_036250425.1 Stylosanthes scabra
CTGCAGTGGTTCCTGACACAAGACCCTCAATGGAGCAAGTAGTAAGGGTTATTGAAGAAATCATAGGATTCTATTATGAGAACCAGACAACATTATCAGAAAACAAGTTCAAGGGATCTCATGCTTTCATTCCACACTACTGAATATCTATAATGGCAACTTGGCATTAGGGTTTAGGAAGTTGCATAAATTGCTAAAAACAATAACTGCCAAGTTTGAAAATTACTTGTATGTTTGAGCACCTCACCATTTATTTATTTATTTTTTTCCTTTTTGATACATTCTTACCATTTCCTTTGATCTTATCATGATTACTTTAATGTAATATCATGAATTAGCATCCAATCACTTGCAAGGTAGTCCAAGCACAATACAAGTGGAATAAAATTTTGCAATGTATTCAAAAACCTAATCATCAAAAGTATTATAGTCTTATTCATGATGCCATGAATCGATGATGAAGCATGAATACACAATAAAAATGAAAAAAGAAAAAAAGAGTATACTCTTCCCCTGTAACATATTTCTTAATTTTCAAAGAATTTGACATACAAACATTTTAAAATGCCCCAATTTAGGCCAAACCTATTAGTATTTTCTGCCTAGTGTGTGATGTTACTGCAATACTGCCTATTCAAGACCAAAAAGAATTTAGTATACCGCCTGCTTCACCCCAATGTTAGAGATTCAATGAATGGTGGAGTTTGTAGGGTTTTGGTTAACCAAGTCCTCTCCACTAACATACTTAGCAACGAATGATATCAGTCGAAACGGAGCCCCGATAAGGGGGGCATCAGTTAGTGGCACACTACCCTGATCCACAATCTTAGCATCCTGTGGCTCCAGTTCGCGTACTTCGTTGTCGTCTAATGGGATCTGCACAATTTCTCCGGTGTCATCAGATAAAGATGAAGAGTTTGGAGTTAATCCAACAGCATGCTCGCCATCGGTATAGTCACGATCATTCTTTACCGATGCCTCTTGCAATGAATCTGACTCCTGAGCTGATACAGACTTAACCTCTGCAGATTCGGTTATATCAGAAGCCACCCCATCAGAATGAGGATACGCATTAGTTGAATCAGGTCCAGCTCCTCCAGAAAGTCTAACTTCTGTACTTTGTCGATCCAGCTCGACATATAACATGTTAATCTGACGAAAAACAACGACGAAGAATGCATCATTATCAACATCTTCCAGGATCAATCTGATATACTACTATTAAACCAAATCTTCTAGTAAGTCATCAGCAATGCTCTCTTAAAAAATCCATAAAGAACAAAGCACATTACCTTCTCAACAAGCTCCGCGTTCTCCATCACCAATTTTTCCACCAATGTGCAAGCTGCTTCGATTTGAGACTTCAAATCCTCATTTTCAGAAGCACTTTCCTACACACCATGAAGCTCAATATGGTCAGACATAAATAGCCACAACTTCAGAAGTGGGAACAAGAACAAAGACAACTTCGGTCTTATCTTAGTTTCTGAGACACCAAACACAGCCACAACAATTGCATGCGGTATCATTTGAATATAGCCAGTCATTGACCATTAGACAGCAGTCTCAAGTAAATTTTTAAGTATCAAATATTAAAACATTAAAGGTTATTTCTGATGCATACAAGTTATCAATGATCCTCTGATCCTTTTCAAACGTAATTAAGTCCCATAAAAACTTGTATTGTATTGTATATCCAAGAAACTAGGAAAAAAACCTTTGCAGATGCATCAACTGAGCGGTTTTCAAGGTTCTGAGTTGTTGTTTGAAGACTTGACACATTTTCCCTCAGTTGCTGATTTTCTAGCAAAAGATTGTTCTTGGAATGTTCCAACTCAGCCACCTGCCAAACTTTGTTTTTAATTTCCATATCAGAATTAACACACATTTATAAAATGTACATGACCAAACCCTAAACCATATTATTATCACTATTATCTGCACGAATGCTTTTTATCTGAATATAATCAATATACACATGCATGTTTTTAATTTTCTCATATACACCCAAATTCAAAGTCAATAAATTCATTTTGGAACAGTGGCTACAGAGCTTTAGCAAATCAGGTGGCTCACTCTATACTTATACACTTATACTACAAGATAATGTCTAAATCGACCTACAAAAATCGATGATAAGAATTCCTAAAAACAATAATCACTAATACAAGTAAAATACTTGTCATATATGCATAAGGTACAGTGCATACCTGCCCTTGTAACATGGTAATCTTTCCATTCAGGTTTGAAATATCTTCTTTAGTTGATTTCTGTAAACAAAACACAACTAATTCCATTGCTCCAACACAGAATTAATGCTAATAGATGTCATTCATTAGCATATAATGATCAGCAAACTATGGATGATGCTCAGATCATTAAAATAACTAATTAAACATGAAAATCCAAATCATTGGCAATGCTAATTTCAATGCAATAACATATGGGTGAATAATCTTGCTGTTACCTCTTTCTCAACAAAAGAACTCAAATCACTCTCTAGAAGATTAATTTTTCCCAGTAAGCTCTCCTGTGGAAAATCGTATGTCGAATTAGGCCTTCAGCCAACTTTCATTAAAAAATTAGAGTAGGAAATGACAAAGTTGATGCAGCAATTTGTACCACTCTAAGGCTCAATATTTCTTTTTCACTCAGCAATTGCTTGGTTTCTTCCACTAATCCAACCTGAAAGTGAAGACGGCAATACAGGAAATGAAGTATCTTAACAACTAGTTCTTAAAATTCAATGCTCCTAGGTTTTAGAAGTGAAATAATTCTCAAGCAATTCACCTCTTTTTGAAGCAAGGAACTCTTCTCACTCTCTAATTGTGCAATTCTCATTTCCAAACCAACCTGCAGGTGATCCAGTTAGACATGCCGGTCAAGCAGTCAGCAGGGCAGCACATATAAGAATAATATTCCAAATATTAGTCAAAACTGTTCTCTCAAATTGATTCACCTGTTTTTGTGTGTGTAATTCATTGTCACTTTTTAATTTATTGATGGTCTCTTCCAAGGTAACCTGAGTGGCCTTTTCCACCAGTCTAGCCTGAATTAAATATGAAAAATATTAATAACTTCACAGACTCAATGCTCCGTACTCTTAAACGGACACAATACTAAGTCTTTCACCTGTTTTTCAAGTAAGGAACTATTTTCGCTCTGTAATTGTGCAATTCTCATTTCCAAACTAGCCTGCAGGGGATCAGGTTAATCACGCCAGTCAATCGTTAAACACATGCATAAGAATAATATAATTCAAATAAGAGAAGAGATCTATCCACACAGTCATTAAACCGTAAATTCAAATTCAATGACCTGGTTTTGCTTCTCCCATTCATTTTCACTTAGCAATTTATTGATTGTCTCTTCCAAGGTAACCTGGGCAAAATGGGAAGCCAAAAATAATAAGAAAGAAAAAAAAGCAATTTATTTACATAAGTAGAAATCAAGCCTAGTTTTAGCTATTTTTCTCAAATTTCTTTCAAGGTAGCTTGTTGAGAAGGTAAACATAAAGTCACAATAATATAAACTCATATTAAAAGTTCACTGATAAAACTTAAATATATTTACCTCTTTCTGAATGTGTTTATCACTTTCTTCTTTGAATTTTTTAATTTCCTCCTCTGATATGGTCTGTAGATTATAAATGTACATAAAAAGGAAAATGTTTGTCATTTAAATTTTGAACACTTAAATTCATGAGAAAATCTCTCAGCTACATTTTTAAGTAACTTACCACTTTCTGAATATGCAGATCAGTTTCTTCCTTCAATTTTCTTATTGTTTCTTTTGATGTGGCCTGATTAAAAATAGGCTACGCGCTTTAAGAGAAATAGATTGGATAGGCTAAAAAAAGCAAGATAAACAAACATTTAAAGAAAGAATGAAAAATATATGCCTCGGACAAAATTTGGAATATATTACCTCCATCTGCAAATGCATGTCATTTTCTTCTTTTAATTTTCTAATTGTATCTTCTGACATGGCCTGTGGAATGATAATCTCTACATGCATAAGACATTGAAACAAAAGGGCTCAAACCAAGGAAAGCTACTTCTAGATAAAGTGTTACCTCATACTGCATATGCATATCATGTTGTTCCTTCAATTTTCTAATAGTATCTTCTAATGCAATCTGTGGAAAGATAAACTTTGTGTTAAAACATAAAAGAAATCTCAAGATACACATTTAATAATCAACAATTTAACATATGTCACTCAGATCTTTAGATGACATTAAAATAAGCTACCTTTTTTTGCATATGGATGTCATTTCCAGAATTCAATTTTCTAATTGTCTCTTCCATCATGCCCTATGGAATGACAGGCTGTACTTGTTATTAAAAATTGAAACACAAGAACAACAACACTGGATAGATAACTTTTTACAAAATATTACCACTTTCTGGAAGGACATATCTTTTTCTGCTTTTAATCTCTTGATGGTCTCTTCTGACCTGGCCTGTGGAGTGATACACTGTGTCTCATAAAATAATTGAGACATAATAAAACAGAGAATAGACATTTCTCAAATCAAGTATTACCTCTTTTTGAATATGCATATCATTGTTTACATTTAATTCCCTGATTGTCTCTTCTAACATGCCCTGTGGGGTGATACCACTGCTCATATCATAATACATTGAAACATAATAAAACAAAATATTGATAGTTCCCAGATAAATTTTACCACTTTCTGAAGGTGTATATCATTTTCTTCTTTTAGTTTCCTTATTGTATCTTCTAATGTGGTTTGCAGTGTAATATGTGTATCATTTACTTCTTTCAGTTTCCTGATTGTCTCTTCTGACATGGCCTGTGAAGTGATACACTGTCCATGTCATAGTCTATTGAAACAATAAAACAAATGACAGATGTTTCCCAGATAAAAAATTTACCTCTTTCTCAATGTATATATCATTTTCCTCTTGTAGTTTCCTTATTCTGTCACCTGATATGGTCTGTAGAGTGATGCAATATAAATGTTATAAAATGTCAAAACACATTCTAAAACACAGGACAGAAATTTCCCAGGTGAAATGTTACCTCTTTCTGAATTAGCATATCATTCTCATCTTTCAGTTTCCTGATTGTCTCTTCTGACATGGCCTGTGGAAATATAAGCCATACATGGTGAATATCTGAAACTGTAACAGAAGCCACTTTATATATCGAACATAACACTCTAGTAACATCTTACCAAATTCTGTTTGAGCATATCATTTTCATTTCCCAGTCTAAATACCTCTTCTGAGGTGGCCTGTCAAAATAGTAGTTTCAATTATTTGGCAATAACCCAATAAGCTCATGCCTAAAAGCACTCACGTTATACAGATTTGACAGCTAGTATGTATGAAACAGACAGAGGAAACGGAGATCCAACTTTATATGAGCATTTTATACAACCAGTGCATAATTATTTTTCACTGAAAGAATAAGAATCACATTAGAAAATGTGGAAAAAAGAAAAGAGCAGGTACTGTTTTCACAATTAGGTGATTTGTGTTTTCACGATTGATATTGTTTATGTAGGCATTAATATTTCAATCATAATCGCTCCAAGCCTGATGGCTGATATATAGTGTTGAGTAAAATCAACTTTATCAATAGGAAAACAAAGTACATGGCAGGTAACTATACAAATTATTGAGGACAAGACTATTCAGTGTGCTCGACACTGAGACACCATAGGATCTTTTGCCATTTACCGCTTGCATGGAAAGCCACACATGCCTAAAAACACTATTAAAAAACTGAATTAGGAAATACCAAGTTCAAACTAAAGTTATATTTTTCGACAAAAAAAAGGCAACAATAGCATGGATTCCTTTCATGGAAAAATGAAACATTACAAAATATATATATCACACTTGAACATTGAGTCATTGAGCATAAACCTCAAAACATATGTAGAAATCTGAATTGACTGAAAGAAAACTTACACATTCTTTACCATTTGGCAGGTGTCCATTTGAATCCATGACCATATTTGTGTTTTGGCCATCTACAGACTCCAAGTTTTGAGTACCCTCATCCTCTCCATTTTTTGCCATAATCTGATCCAGGTTTGGGTTTTCCCCAACCCCTCTCCAATCCACATTCTCACTTTGCTCATCCACTGTAGCCAAATTATTAGCAGGCTCATCATTACCATTATTTATCAGATCCTCGTCCCTAATTGCTGTTCCTCCAACCACATTCTCACTTAGCTCATCTGCAGTCTCAGAAATATAAGGATGCTCAACCTTGCCATTATTTACCAGATCGTTGTCCCTAGTTTCTGTTCCGCCATCCACATTTGTACTTTCTTGTACACCAGCAACCTCAGTTACATCAGGACACTCATCCTTTTCATCATTCACCAGATTCTGATCCCTAGTTGCTGCTTCTCCAACCCCATTTGAATCAACAGTTACACTTTTCTCACCTGCTGCCGCATCCACTTGCTCAATCTTAGTTTCTTTATCTCCAACTCCATTGTCCACATTCTTACTGTGCTTGTTCTTTTTCTTCCTGTTTTTCTTCTTTCTCTTGTCATCCTCCATCTAACCAGCTCAAATTCTCTATTCCAACTTCTAATATGCACCTCTTAAAAACTTCAAACCAAAAAATTAACTAAATAAATAATGCAACTTTCAGCTTCAGAAGCCAAATCTTAGCACCACAAATGATAAAACCTAGCTCCTAGTATAAACCCAGATATCAAATTCAATCTAATTGGAACAAGTGCCAAGTTCAGGATCCAAGACAGAGATTCCACATTCTATCACAATACATCAGAATAATATCTAACACAAATCGTAACAGTTACAAGTTCTTGCACATCATAACCATCAAGGAATCTGAAATCTACAATAGAAAAGTTAACAACTTTGCGTAAAACAAAACTACAAACTAAAAAAGAACCACCGAATAGAGAGAAAGGGCTTACATTGGGAAATAGGAGGATCCAAATTGGGATCAAATTGGACAGAGAGGGCTGTGAGCTAGCGTGATATGCAAAACTCGCGTTGAATTTGCGAAGTAACAACAATTCGTGGGTTTCAGTGAGAAATGAAACAATTTTGTAAATGAAATTGAAAATTTTCGAAGAATAGGGCTTTTGTCTTTGTGTTATAGCAATACGTTGCGTTTTGGGGTGCGTGGTGTCGTGTGCATGCGCGATTTTAGCGTTTCACTTTTTGTGTTTTCTGAGAGCGCTTTGCTTTCTGCATTTGTAAGGTAAACGACATCTTCTTGCGTTTCGTTCATTAACTGGAAAAATCCAACGGTAATGAAACCCCCATTTTTCGTTTACCTTCTACTAGACTTCTTGCGGTGTATAACTATGTTAAGTAACCAATGAATAATTAGGTTGCATTTAGTAGCTGAGACTGAGACTTAATTTTTAAAATTTTAATATTTTCAGTGTCAGTTTTTCAGTCTCATTTTTTCAATTCTAATCTTCTTTCAATCTTAATCTCTTTCTCAAACGCACCCTAAGAGTCTACAAGAAGAAAAATCATGTGCGAGAGGGGAGAAAAAAGCATACTAAAGAAAAAAAAAAACTCTTGTTAGCTAGTGTTGTCCAAATAAATATTAGTTACGAAGATCTTTTTTTTACCTAATCTGATTTATGTGTAATATTGTAATATCCAAAAAACATAAATATTTTATTTTTAATTAATTTTTATTATTAAATTATTTATGATTATTTATTTGCTAAGTCAGTTTAAATTTTTATCTTCAATTATTTAATAAAATTTTTAAATTCTCAAATCAATTATTTTAGGTCAATAAATATTGGAGGAAAGGATTTATTTATTTACAAAATAAAATTTGAAGACTAATTTAGTAATTGAAAGTTATTAAAATTTAACATATCCAATAATTTTTTTAGAAAAAGTTTATTTGAGATATTTTCTCGATTTATTGCTCAAAAATTGTGTGTTTTGTATTTACTTTTTTTTATAGTAAATTAAATATAGAAATTAGGGCAATTCACTGTATAAATGAATTGGAGTAGAAAATGATTAAATTGTTCTATTTCAAAAAATATGATTAATTTGTCCTAAAAGCATTTTATGTATTTCGTGGCAGGGTACAATGTTTTACAATTTGTACATAATTTGTGGCACCCTGCCATAGATTATGAATAAATGTAAAAAATACATAATCTGTCGGACCCTACCATGGATTATGAAGAAATAGCAAAAAATAACGTAATACATTGGACCCTGCAACGGATTACAAAGGAATAACATAATACATGGGACCCTGTCATGGATTATGTTCAAATATCAAATGTACTTATAATTCATGATAACCTGCCATGGATTATGAACAAATATCATGTACACTAATAATTAATTATATATAATGGATAAAAATAAAAGTGTTGAATAAAACTTAAATTTAGACTATTTAACATATAAAATATATTTTTTATTTTATTTGAATATAAAGTATAATATTTGAATTAAACTCTAAAATGAGGTAATATTAATTTAATTTATGCAATTTTATTCTACATAGGGCATATTCAATCCTAATATTAAAGGATATGTTGTTTTTAACCTCCCATAATTATTTATTTGTTTCTCCACTAAGGAGCTGACATTGGTGCACCTATGATACATTTATTTTTAAGTTGATAATATTTAAAGGAAAAAAATAGGAAATTAACACATTATGATCAATAAAGAGCCAATATATAGTTATAAATTTTATATGATAACTTAATTTTAGATATATGAGTTACGGATGATAACTCATATAAATTTTAGATGATAACTTAATTATTGACTCCCTAATAACTCCTTAACGTTGGTCTACTGTTCTATTTAAAGTAAGTTATGCGAGTGTTATTTCTTTTAGAAAATGTATTCAATATTAATATTAAGTATTATTAATTTATTTTTAAAATATCATAACGTAATTTCATTATTAATTATTAACATTTATTATTATTATTTTTCTAATTTAGTTCGCGAATAAAAGGTTGATTATATTTAAGTATAAAAGTTTATCAAATAAAACTACATTTATCTCTTAAAATTTAGTTTAAAATATAAGCTTTTAAAATATAGTATAAGATGAAATAAATATCATTATCAAATTTTATAGTCCAAAAAAATAACAATGACACCATAAGTTAATTATCTAGAGTTTAATTCAAATATTATATTTTATATTTAAAAAAATCAAAAGAATATTTCATATATTAAATAATGTAAAAAATAATTTTTATTCAATACTTTCATTATGCCATAATTAATTATTAGTATACATGATATTTGTATACAATTCATGGCAAGCTACCATGGATTATAAGTGTACTTGATATTTGAACATAATCCATGGCAGAGTCTCATGTATTATGTTATTTTTTCGTAATTCGTGACAAGATCTCATATATTATGTTGTTTTTTTTTTGCTATTTTTCATAATTCATGGCAGGATTCAACGAATTATGTATTTTTTGTATTTGTTCATAATCCCTGGCAGGGTGCCACAAAATTATGTACAAATTGTAAAACATTGTACCCTGTCACGGAATACATAGAATGCTTTTAGGATAAATTAATCATGTTTTTTGAAATAAGATAATTTGATCATTTTCTATTCCAGTTCATTTAATATAGTAAATTGCCCTAGAAATTAATACACACAAATATTTCTCTAATCTACCAAGGTATTGGTTCAATGGTAAGCAACTGATATCCTATAAAGATGAGGATAGAAGCTCAAATTCTAGGAAGAGCACTTGTTGAAAAGAAGTGTGTAACTTTAATTTTTGGAATTGCAAGATCAATATTTCTCACAAATCTCTTTTTTTATCACATCTTAAAATGGTAAAAATTTCAAGATATTCTTTATTTAGAAATTAATTAAAAAATGGTCATTTATATCTTAATACCTTTATAAATAGTCTATCAATATAATTTTAGTTAATATTTTTAAATTATTATTCAATTGCTCGTTAAAAAAGTAAATAAATTTTGCTAACCCGCAACAATATGGAACCTTCCCTATTTTCTTTTTTCTAATATAATAATTTATTTTTATAAAAAAGGAAAAGAAATAAAAACACCAAAGCAGATCTCCTAATTAGAAATCAAACTTGGTGAACCATCCATCATTATACATGGTTGCTCAACAAAAAAAGGCAAACAACAGTTGAAACTTGAAACTTACAAAAACTAAAGTTGGATTCACATGCAACTGCTTATTATCAAACAATGGTTTTGTTAGCTTTTATGGTGGTTGGTCGTTTGAAGTTTGAACTAACACATGTGAATACAATTAATAAACTACATTATTATTCCTATATTATTATTAATAATTTATTATATAGAAAAATTATTCGGTATGTCGCAAAAAATACGACATATCATATTCCACTGCTTTTTAGTCGTTGATTTTAATTGATTTTAATTATAAAATTTATTATTAAGATCAACGGTTAAAAGCGCTGAAATATCGATACGTCGCGATTTTCACGGCACATCGGTTATATTATGGGACTCATCACTACTCGTTTTCTTCCGGCCTGCCAAGATTGAAAAGCCTCCAAACTTTGTCACCTTTTGCTTCATATTTATCACATGAAATGCATGTGTTTTTTTTAACCACATTCCATACAATATATTTAGAAACCTTAAATATACCACTCTAAGAAGAGTATATGAGGTAAAAACTTCCAACTCAAGTGTGACATAAAGTGAAGCTTTAAGATATATAATTTTAAATTTTGCATAATTACATGGTCATTATTTTATTAACACAAATAATTCATAAGTTATCATGTGAGTAGATGACACAACCTAATGAAATGTACATGAACTCAAACATTTTATGTATGATGTAAAGTCCATTTCATCCACAAATTTAAGATAGATAACTTTGCATCTCATATTCTTGTTGTTTCAACTAATAATTTCCTTAAAAAAATAAAAAAATATTGAATAAATTATTGATTCACTACATTTATAGTGCATTTCTTCGGCAATTATATTTTTAGAGGGTTATTTTATCATTCAAATTATGATTAAATGATCATTCAAAAATAGAATTTAAATTTAATGTATTATAATAATTGCATTCAATCACGTAATATCACGTCAGTAAAATTAATTTACACTGCATTAAAATTAAATTCTAAAAAATAATTATTGATGGTAAAAGAGATGACACCGTAAATAATTTTAATATTTTATTTCTGTTATTATTTTATTATTATTATAATAATTATAATAATAATTATTATTATTGTAAGTATATTTGAAGAACCCTAATTTCTTTTACCCATGTAGAGAGATGGGGGTAATTTCTCTATACTCAACCCCCTCTCTCTGAGTGTATTAGGGGTGTCGTGATTCTAAATCAGCCACTGTAAGTTTTAAATTTTTAATCTTTTTATGATTTTATTACCAGAAAGTAACAATTTCACCTGAATTAATAACTGCCCTCTTCATCTATAACCTAATTTATTGTTTATTTATTTGTTTTTGGGGTTTTTTTTTTTGTTTCTCTGTTTTTTATATCCAAAAAAAAAAAACAACGTCATTTGTTATTCACGCAAGCACAAGAATCTTGCTCCTTATCTTCTCCGAAAAGTAGTCTTAGTTTCTCAAATTCCCCTTTAAATCTTCAGTTTGCTGTTCCTTAATCCTTTCAGTGTGTTGCTATCTGCAGCAATTGAACTATCTCAGACTTAGACCCTTCAATTATTTGAGGTAATTTAGTTCTCCCGTTTTCTCTATTAATTGCAGAAACAAACCCTTGTTTCTTCCTTTTATTTATTGTTTCTTTTAATGCATGATTTGGTGGGTTTTTCTTCTTTATTATGTGCAAATTGAGGGAAAGCTTGCAACTTTAAATTCCAGATATAGAAAGTATGAGAAAACTAAGCAATTTTATTGATCCCATTTGGCTTTTTTTTTTTTTCTTTTTCAAAAAAAAAAAAAAAGAGGTGTGCTTTGTATATTGGGAACACTTAATAGAGTTCTTAATGTTAGAAAGTTAGAATTGGATCATGTGCATATCCATTGTTTGAAGAAATGCTAAAACAAACACAAAAGAGCATAGCAAACCAAATCAGCCTTAAGAAGGAAGAAAACAGCTTCTTCAAGGAGGGGTGGGTGAGGGAGAGTAGAACTCTCAGAGGATTTGAGGAAGGAAAAAGACTTGGAAGAATGTTTGGGAGGGAAAGAGTGAAGGTGGAGTCGATTTGGGTTAGGAGCTTTGGAGCACTTCTTGGGTATGAAGGAATTTTTATTGCTATGGTGCTCTTACTTGTTCGCACCGTTGTTGTTGTCGTGTTGCTCTTTTCAGCTCGGAGACACCATTTGCCACAGCCTGATCTTAGGAGATATCGGCTACTTGATACTATTTGAGTCATGTAATCAACAACCATGTTGGTGTTAAGCAATACATGCTGCATGGACACATTGTGATCACACTCGTAGAGGGTTATTTTTTGTTGTTGTCTGAGATTGTGAGGTCTGGATCAAGACCGTGCTTTAGACATTCAGGTTCGAGGGAAACCGTGTCATGGTTGTTGCTATCAAATCATGCTACCACAGTCGTGCCAAGAACTTAAACAGTCAATGGATCCACAGGAGAAGTTTCTGATCCTCAACATTAAGTTGGGTGTGTGGAGTTTGACAGTTCATAGATGATGGGGAGTCCTTTGTGCATATTATTTTTATATTTAGTTTGGTTTAGTTCCATTCCTTCCAATGTCGAATGCATGGCTTTTGTTTGTCTTAAGGAAATAGTATGAGTTTTCTGTTTCTAGCACCTGTGTTTTTAATGGTTCATTCTTCAGATGTATGCGAAATTCCTGATATTCTTATGTTGCTTGAATTTTGCTTTCCCTATGGCCTTGGTGTAACTCACCGTTCGAAAGCCAACCAATAAAGAGTTGCATTGAGTTGGCTATTATTCTTTGTGCATCCCTTAATTCCTTTTTATTTCTATGGACTTGCAGAAATTTGTTCTTCAGAAATTGGTGTTATTTCCTCTCAAGCTTCGGTTCATAAAGTTAACAAATTTCTGGCTTTTGGACAACTATATGGGGAACTGTTTGGATAAGGTGAGAATATAGGATAAGTCAATGAGTTTCTTCATTGCTATGCTGATTAAAAAGTTGAAAAGCCTGAAACTTTTCTCCTGTTAGTTGAGCATTCCATCTTTTTGATGACTTACTTTAACCCGTACATAGCTTTTCTCAATTCGGAGCATATTCTTATTAGGAGATTGTTTGTTGAGGCTCTAATTAGGAGTGTGGATTCAATAGAGGGTAGTCATGTAACCTACAAAATCTTTAGAGGAAACTATTAAAAGAGAGTTAAGTATAAACGGTTTAAACACAATTTACACAAATATGACTTATGATATCAATATCGACCCGACGTAATGGTATAAGGATCAATTGTTGTATACTTATGCAAATTTTGTGGTGCTTTAATGCTACTAGAGCTTTTTAGTGTACCATTTAACCTAATTTATTGATCATTCAATTTACAAAAAAGTTTCGTGTTTCTTGATATTTGTAGCATGAACCTACGGATACACAATCTGATCAACACGTGGAGTTAGTTTCTGGAAATGTGAAACTTATTAGCAGCAAAGAAGCCTGGGAGCAAAAGATGGAAGAAGCAACAAGAGATGGCAAAACTGTAAGTTTTCATTCTTATTTATTCTCTTGGATGGAAAAATGTAAATGTTATATAAAGGCTTATGTTCATTGATTCCTGCTGTTTAGTTTCATCAACAATTTGGAAGGGGTTTACATTAATTGCTTGCAGATTTTTCAGCATATTTTCTTTCTCACACTATTTAATTTTCAAAGTATATAATTTATTTTCTCTCGGTTCAAAATGAATACTGAAGCTCAATGTTCAACAGGTGATCCTGAATTTCAGCGCTACGTGGTGTGGTCCTTGTAAAATGGTTGCGCCATATTTCTCTGAGTTATCCGAGAAGTTCCCATCGATAGTGTTCTTATTAGTCGATGTGGATGATCTAAGCGTAAGTGACAAAGCCTTTCGCACTATCAATTTGAAATTAAAGTTTAGCAAATGCATGCAACTTCGGCTAGTGTTCTGTTCCCCTTAAAACGTGCTTCCACACGCTACTGAAACATGGTTTTTCGGTGTTGCAGGACTTCGCCGCTACATGGGACATCAAAGCCACGCCGACTTTCTTCTTTTTTAGAGATGGACAACAAGTTGACAAACTCGTAGGAGCAAACAAGCCAGAGCTGCAGAAGAAGATTGCTGCCATAACCGATTCGGCAGTTCCAAGGTATCCAATCATCCATTGATTCTTGTTCGAAACAAGCCGTGTACTTTCTCCTTTTTCGCGAGTCGCAACTTTGAGATCAAGACTCAGTGTGCACTAGGTGTTTTTTCCAGTGATTGAATGTTATGCATGTTCTTCAGTGACTTGAATGTCTTCAATTTTTTTAATCCTTGGGTGTAAATAAAAGATATTTCATGTGAATGTCTCTGATCCAAAAGTAATGTGGCTGTAATTTAACAAGCTTGTTTTGCTAATTGGTAATGCCAAAATTTGTTGTGACTTTGTTGTCAAATTTAATTCCAATGTGGTTCCTGTTCTATTGAATTTATTTCATTATTTTATTTTTAACATAGTTATGGTACTAGCAATGAAGTCAATAATGTGGTTGTAGTTATGGAGTTGGGCCTATGGCATTGGTTTGGGTTGGTTTTCAGTGTATTGGATCCTTATTGGGCCAGGTTTTTTGGCTAATGGGCCTAACTCATTGTCGTAACAACAATTATGAAGGACAATTTTGTAATTTATTAATTTGCTTAAACAAGTGTCAGTATTCGAATATCATTTTGTGTATACAGTAACCTATTGACTAGTCTTCGGCTTGCCACACTAAGGGAAAAAAAATGATTTTAGAGACTAAAGATAATGTTATTCATATATCGATTCATTTAAAATAAAATAGGTAGGTAATCATTAATCAAATAGCAATATTGTTAATTTATTAGTCCAAAAATAATAATGAACAAACCATATTATAAAGCTTATTTCCTTGTATCCTTTCAAATTTAAGGAGGCATAAATAAGCCTACCATTACACTAACTATCAACCAAATCAATCATATTCATACAAAATTCAAAATTATTTCCTTCTTTGTCAAATGCTTGATGCTTTATTAGTTTAACTTATGCTTTGCTCACACTTATGTCATAATCAGCATAGAAACAACAATTTATATAGGGTGTGAATATTGGAAAAAGACACACACGTTAATAAGCTGGTTTTGTCAATTATGCAAATAAACAAATATGGTAGTGGAGGTTGGGTTGCTAATAAGTGTCACATTCAAACATGAATAATGGAATTTTTTTATTTATTTATTTTTCTTATTAATTGTACAGCACAACATAGCTGTCCACCTAACATTAGCCACATATGACATATGGTGCCATACAAACATAAGTTGGAAAATTTTTAAAATAAATAAAAATTTCTTCCTATCTAACTCTTACACACGTTCTCCACTTGCGTGTTGCTCATCTTCCTATTTCCAATATCTATTTTATTTAAGAATTTAATTTTTATACAAATAACTAATTGTATATTATTATATAAGTAAAAATAATTAATTTTTAAATTCATTATTTAAAAATTTGTCTAAATACATAAATTAAATTAGATGGTTATATTATATTAAAATTAATTTTAATTCATAATATAAAATTAATTTTCATAATGTGTACATATATATATTTGGCTCATTTATATTTGTGAGAGATTGTGTGAACAAGATAATTCTTACAAATAATAAAATATCAATTCAGACAATGTGTCAATATATTATAATTTATAATCAAACTTACATTTTAATCTAAAAGTGCTATAAAAAAGAAATTAACTTTTGATGTAATGCTTGAAAGAAATTAAAACATTTGAGATAATAGTAACAAAAATAAAATACTTTTGCTATTTGTGACACTAGTCCTTAGGACAAATTTCATGGTATCCCAAATCATCAGGAAAGGAATAAGGATGTTCTAAAAGTTATTTGATAATAACCACCACGGCTCTTCAATCTTTGATGCAGTAGCAGAATTACAACTTACATAAACATATAATAATAAATAATAAATCAGATACAACATTACAAAGGAATAGTAGTAATATTAGCATAATTAATAACATGAAAAAAAAAAAAAAAAAAACCTCAAATTTGAACTCATTGTGTGATTAACAGATGAGAAAGCAACACACTGAGACTACTAAACTCTGAGTAGTTTCTTTTTTTGTGTTTGTGGAATTTCAGTTTCAATTTTCAATTTCTTGGATTGGATTTAACGACCCTTTGGATTCATGATCTGAGAGAAAACAGCACTTGGTGTTAATCCATCAGAATCTTCACTTGCTAAGCTTCTACCACCAATGCTCATGCT